>JAQGAO010001367.1:0-24859 GCA_034697705.1 Ommatoiulus sabulosus
TTCGCTAATATAAACATTCGTGTCTTTGTCGGAAACATCCGGTGCCAGAAACGCAACGCTTCCGTTACGTCAATATACATGTATATCAAGTTTAACCCAGCAATATTCTTCGGATCAGGATACACAATAGAATTGCAGTAGATATGTCTCTGTATAAAATATTACAGTGTATATGCATGGGGAGAAAAATTCTGCTATTTTAAAGAAATCATGTGACTGACAATGGACCACATGCACATTTCGTCATTATGCCGGTATCACGTGACCTTAATTTATTCTATCGGCAAATATTAAGCTGCGTCCACGCTGGAGAAAACATAGAGGAAATTTCTGTTTCTGTTACTTGAATTTTCAACTAATTCGTATATGTTCCTGAAAGTTCCTTATCACTTATGGCAACAGAAACATTCAAAGTTCCCTTAAGTTTCCTTTTTCCATAAAAAGCGGTAAAGCTACATACACACTGGAAAAAATATAAAAGAACTTTTTATTTTTGTTACTTGTTCCTTTAACTTGTTCCTATATGTTAGTGACTGTTAATTACCGTGTACAAAAGTTCAACTAAAGTTCCTCCAGTGTGGACTTAGATTTACGCTACGATTTAACTAGATATTTCGATGCAATGTCACGAGATATCGTAATGATTCTAAGGGATTGTTACGTGATACCGTGATGATTCGATGGAATTGTCACGTGGTACCGTGATGATTCGATGGAATTATCACGTGGTATCGTGATGATTCGATGGAATTACCACGTGATACCGTGATAATTCGATAAATGGTCACGTGATTCCAGCACTTACACAACTCTGCATAAGTCCATATATGTTTTTGTCTGTTTTAGATGCATTCATCAGTGATTTTCTTTTCATAGCCAAAATGCACGGAATATGATTAAATTATTTTTCTGGGGAATTATTTGAAGCTCGAATTGCTGAGCATGCGTTTTATACATGTGTAATAAAATCAAGTTCATGTAATTTGAGCATAAATTCGCGGGAAATTTCCTCCGATTTCCGATGAAAACGCACCGTGTTCGTTAACAACACATATGCAAAACAGGAGGATTGTTATACCTATAGAAGCAAATCACTCGTCACGATACGAAGCTTCTGGTCGTCCATCGTTTTATAGGGTCTCTCAATGCCTAGGTGTTCGTGTTGCCATCTTTTCGTTGTATTTCCGGTTTCACCGTCCGTTTCCCGTTGAGCAAGTTCGTTGTGGCGTGGACTCGTCCTCTTCGGGGGCCTTCAAAGAGCAGAAGAAAATTAGTTAGCATGGAGCACGCACTCAACACTCCCGTCGTATTACAACTACACTGTAGTTCTTGCTGCGTGGAAATGTGCTGGATTGTTGTGCTCATCAGGCCCCCAATTAACGATAACCAGATTCATCAAGAAGAGAAAAATGTCTTTTCTGACGGATGCATGGTCACTTTTTGGCAAAGGTTTGCCTTGATATCCGCATGTTTTTTGGTTTTGATTTGGTGTGCACTTCCGGTACACATGGTTCATCCTTCGCACACGGCACTCGTTGCTCGTTCAACAGGCATTGATGCCTCTGTGTAGCCGAACACTCCAGAATCTCACATTTATCCAGCACATTTTCGCTTTTTATCATAGCACATAATCCATCATGTTGAGATTGTTGACATGGCGAACATAAACATTTAAGCGTATAAAAACAAAAGACGCGTCGTATGAGCGCTAATGAGAGGCAAGATTGCATTAAAAACTTCAATTCTTGACTAATGAAAAGTGACGGTAGAATAGCGCATCTTTTTCTGCTATACATGCATGTAGATTGTTTTTCAGCGAATTTCGCTTAACGAACATTTTTTATAACATACGAAACACTTTATTCAATTTTTTTTTAAAGTTTGAACTGGGAGGTTTGCAATGATAGCGCTAAGCATTCTTGATGCATAGAAATGTTGAAATTTGGTTAATTCCAAACAAGCACAAGTGGCGTATTTTATCATGATAGAAACCCTAGTGGCATGATTCAAAAATGTTCACAAAAGCTATGATGCGAATCATTGATCAGAACTTTAAAAAGTGAGATTCGGTTCAGAGAGTGCTTACATGTAAGTGTTAATTTGATACATGTTTACTTAAACAATTTTGTCTAATTCTTGGCGTGCAATTTAGGTAATCTAAACGTATAAAGAAGAGAATTATGTATGTATGTGGCTTAGTAACTGCGAAAAGGTTTTTTCATGGAGCGTCTTTACTCGGTTTTTCAGTCTACATGTACGTTTTAATGGGAAAAAATGTAAACCACATTTCAAATATGGCTACTTTCACGCTTTTATGAAAAGATTGATTTAACAATAGAACGTCATAATCCACCAGCGACCTTAAAATTGACACACATTCTTTCATTAGGCCTACTTACGAAGTGAATTTAAACACGCCACATGGTAACGACAACCCGGGCAAAGCCGGGTTTTACAGCTAGTAGGCCTACATTATATGCTGAAGATATACATGTAGGCTAGTATGTAAAGATCATTCTAATTGTTTCTTCACGGTAGTTCAACAATTGTCAAACAAAACATTAATTTAGAAACCTAAAATGTTGAGTTTTATCAAAATATTACAATGTGTTAGCCACACCTGGCATCCATTTTTAATAGCAGTCTACAATAGTTACTTCTGTTGGCTTAATCGGTGATTGCAGCCTTTTAATTATTAGTATATCAATTTAAATTAGTATATAGTATTCAAATTTAAAGAAAAATATATTCAAATTGAAACATTTGTGATTTATATGATTGTGCAAGTGGGGCATGGTGCATTTCTCGCAAATATGCAGAATATGTACATGTAGAGCAGATGCAGAGTTTAAAATTCGAGACATCTGTCTTAAACTCAATTTATTGTAGGGTGAAATGACTGCAAAGTTTGGATAATAATTGTCTTGAGAATGTTTTTTTGTAGAAATACTTCGATAGGCATTAATTATCGAATTTCACCCCAGAAACCTTATATTCTGATTAGTGGGTTCTGAGATTCCAAGCATTGTGTGAAAAGGGGTTTCATTTAGAAAAGCATTTAGTTGGTATACTGTATTATGAAAAGTTCATGAGCAAATAAGTGTAATTTAGGTTGGTGGTAGAATTTTCCATGCATGATTGAAGCAGTTGTACTTATAATTAGAAAATAATTAGCGTCGATGGATAAAATGAACTGAGGATCCAAGACGTTAAGTGCACTGGGAGCCCCAGTGGGACGTCTTCTAAAGCATCACTAGGCCGTTACTGGCTTTTCACCGTTTCCGATGCTATCTACGAACTTTTTCTCGTAAGATGTACCAATAATTAGCCTTCGGAGGGTTCTTGGCCTCTATTGACATCCAATCAATGGATCACTTGTCCCATTCAGAAGCGACAAAAACGTCATCTGTTTATTTAACGCACCCCTGGTTTTAACTCGATTCCTTTTACCCAATAAAAGTATTCGACATCAGCGCCACCTCAGATCGACCCTCTACCTGGCGGCTTATATACTGTGGAAGAACATCAACTGGAATTGCTTGCCCAGTTTCAGTCAGTAGATGCTCATGAATGTATTGCGAACTATCCATGGCTCAAGATCTTAAATTGCATGTCTGTCATGTGGCACCATGCAGTCTTTGCCCTGTTAAGGATATGATGTATGTCTTTGAACATTGTATAGTAGGATCAAATCGGCTTGTTTGACATTTGACCATGCAGCTTCAGTTTAGTTTACTTTGATATTTGCGAGTGCCATTTGAAAACCAAGATGAGTTCTGCAAACGTATTTTCAATAATTTTGCACTTGTTTTTGCCAATGAAATGTTGCAAATGTGAAATTTTGTAAGAATTTCATGTCTTCGGGTCACCATGCATTCCCTTTTAGGAGCTGGCATGCACATGACATGCTTCAGTCCAAAAATAGCCAGGTGATCTTGTCATTAGGCCACTCCCTGAATCATGTTTTGAAATTTGTTGAACATTTTTTAATGGACCATGAAAGTGCATATGTAATGGGATAAAAGGTAACACATGGGTACATGTTTATACTGTATACTGTATTTACCTAATAATGTAATATCTATCTAAGCTGCTAATGAAAACATCTTAAAATATGTCCACGAAATAAGAAGAATCTGATGTATCTGCAACATTTTAATTCTCCTCAAGAACAATCTCGATTTAAGTAAAGGTAAATCTTGTTCAAGACTGCAAGTTTTGTTGAACTCGATGCATCAGTTCGTCTTATTTTGTGGTCAACTTGAACTGATATTGAGTTGCAATTTCTTGAAACATAAACTTATGTAAATTAGATAAATTTATGTTTTTGTAAACCTAAACTCATGCAAGGACTTAAGTTTGTTTCTGTGATGTCCTGTTTGTTGCTGTATGTCCATTTTACATTTTAGCAAATAGGGATTTATTCATGACTAGTATTTTTTTCCTGAAAATCAATGCCGATGATTTATGAATTTATAGGAAACAAGGGCGGTGATGTTCGTGCAGTAGCAAAATGATCACGAGGAACAGAAAATAAGGTGGCAAATGCGCTTTTGGATGAACGCACCCTTGAAATAAACCATATTCTTTTTGGGAATTAGGATCTGCCTTTGCAAGGGAGTGGCGCAGGATTGATGTCATATTTGCACCATCTCCAGTATGTCCATTTCGTTTAAGCAATATTCCTTAATGTTGGTTTTTTTTCCCTTTCATCCATCATGCCTTCTCTTGTTTTCATTTGTATATCCTTACTGTAACCACGCACGCATAGCCCCATTTCCATTTATTCGTTTCTCTCCACCTATTGGCCCCCCTCCCTCCACCGTACATCGTGCGTCAAATTTAATTTCGATCCTCTCGCTCGGAAATGGCAAAAATCCACAGAGAATTCAGGCATGACTTGTCGATTCTTCGGGTTGGGGCCTTGACATTTTCACTGGGTTTTTGACTCTGCTCGCATTTTCCCATCGCGTCTGCTTATTTTGGCACAACTAAGTTATTCTGCAAATCCATCCGGCATGCACAATTGAGCTCATTTTGCCAAAAATAAAAAAATTGGCAAAACAAATTTCTGCAAAAATAAAAATTCTGCGATTGCCAATGCACCAAGTTAGTGGGCATTGCCACTATTTTGTTGTAGAAATTTCAATATCAGAACTGGCAGTCGATGAACGAATTCGTTTTGTAACGAACAAAATTGAAACGGAACAAACGAACATGGCTTTAGCCACTGTACATTGTATGTACCGAAAAACCGAAAAAAAAATGTATGTAGTAAATATATTTGTATTTTTATTATTATCATTAACCTGATGATGGCAAATAATATTTTCATTAGTTTGGATTCTTTGCAAGTGTCCAATACATGCAACAGACTAACAGTAAAGCTACATCCACATTGGAGGAAACATTGAGGAACTTCTTGTTGCCAATTGTTGCCACTTTGTTTTGGAAACAAACTTATGTTCTTGCATAAGTTTAGGTTTACAGAAACAAACTTACATGTATGTTCTTACATGAGTTTTGGTTTACAGAAACAAACCTTATGTTTTTACATGAGTTTAGTTTCACAGAAACGAACTTATATTCTTACATGAGTTTAGGTTTACAGAAATAAACTTATGTTCTTACACGAGTTTAGGTTTACAGCAACAAACTTATGTCCTTACATGAGTTTAGGTTTACGGAAACGAAACTTATGTTCTTGCATGAGTTTAGGTTTACGGAAACAAACTTATGTTTTACATGAGTTTAGTTTCACAGAACTGAACTTGTCTACAGAAACAAATGTATGTTCTTACATGGTTTTATGGAATTTGCAGAAGCAAATCTATGTTCTTACACGAATTTGTTTACAGAAACAAATTTGTTCTTACACGAATTTAGGTTTACAGAAACAAACTTCTGTTCTTGCATGAGATTAGGTTTACAGAAACAAACTTATGTTCTTACATGAGTTCAGGTTTGAAAAAACATAAATATATGTAATTTACATTTCCTTATTTGGAAAGTTATGTAATACGGTGTGATAGTCATGTTGTAAGCAGCTGGTTTCTTAGCCATTGTGTGCAAGAAAATGCAAATTAAATTCTAGTTTCTTGAAAAACTCGATATTGCGACTGTCTCGAAACAGACAAATAGCAGAAATGCATTAATTGTTAAGTTTCCTAATGTTTGCTGTAACTTAATAATTTGTACTGAGAGAATATATGGACACAGTAAAGTGTTCCTTGTCTACATCGACTTGACTCTGTTCATAAACCAGAGCACCCAGATGTAGATCTAACATGATTAATCAATTAAATATGCCATCTGGTTTGAATCATTTGCATCACTTTCAAGTTTAATGCAATTCGTACATGCATTATTCTCAATTTGAGCTTTCAAATCTTTCCAGACGAAGATTTGAAATGACGGATTGGGCACCGCACTGCACTTGGAGATAATCCATCAAAGAGTTGACAATGTTTTCATAGATTATAATAACAACCCTTCTCTGGTAGGATCCAGTCCCAACTTTGTTTAATAAATATGGCCTTTCCTGCAACGCCATTGTTCTTGGTGGTTTTATAATGCCATGGACCACTTAAGGAATGTTTCTTGAACTTACATCATTGAAACTACGAAGTTTCTGATGTTTATTCAACATTCCGTAAATGCAGTCCACTCACCAGCTCCACATATGTTGCATTTATATGATTGCCTCGCACGCATATGGTGCTCTAGTAAGAAGATGGCTCGAGAAATGGGATTATTTGTATTTTCTGTCAGCTAAAATTTGAGTGGTCATCTTGATGGCCACTCACTTTTCTGTTTATCTGGGCTGAGGTGAACATTGGATCTACGGACTTAGGCCTACAGCTTGTGATAAATGGTTGGGAGATGTAACAAATCACATTAAGAATGTATTTATATATCCGGATACTTTCAGGAAATCCAATAACCACTGTAATGGAAACTGACACTTAACCTTTATGTCTTTGGGCAGGATGATATTATTCCGTCTGAGATAAGCCATTTCAAAATGAAATTTGCTATCGAATTACTGTTTTGATACCCTAGCTCGTACTGGCCATTTGTAGTAGTGCTGCGTGTCTTAAGGTACCAAAGATACTTCTAGAATAGTAGGTAAGACGAATATATATTTTGACATTAGGTGCAAGTTAAGGTTTTGGAAGTTAGCACATCCGCACACAAAAATACACCGGAATTACATAGCTGTGCTAACCGGGAATTTTTTAACGTTGAACTACTTGCACCTCTGTGGCTGCATTGTAAATGACGTCATCATCAGAATTTAACAAGTGATGTCACCAGAATGTTAATGAATTAAATCACCAGAATGTTAATGAAATATGGCGTCATTCATTAAAAATGTCCCATCGGACATGCAAAACTCCAAAACCTTAAGTCGGGGAAAGACGTAGTTTGACGTCAAAGGAATTTCAAATTTAGCCATGTTTCATGTCTTAAATGTATTCAAAGCATATTAACTTAAGATATTTCCGAATCTTTAAGACATTAAACATTTCTAAATTAAGACTGTTTTTGTAGTGCATTCGTATGCCTACATGTACATGTACATCACATTTCTTGGAAAATTAACAAAAAAAAATTACAGGAAATTCATCATTTGATTAAAGATTTAGGTTGTTTTGTTTTAAAATGTTTCTGTATGTACCCCCTGTAAAATTTTCGTTGCATGTGATTTTTAGCATGTGCCAAATTCCGCAGTTATTCTAAATACTTCATAGTTTCACTTGTAGAGACAATGTATATAAATGTATTTAAATAACAACGGAAATAGTTCCTATTGCAGTTTTTGGATATAAGTCATACTTATTTCTATGATGTACGCTTATTCCCTTCAAGCTTTCTCGTGTATTTAGGTATATTATGCTGCATATTCAGTATTTCCAAGCGTAGACCTTTCTAAGCCGTCTTAAGTAGTTTCAAGTATGAGGGGAAATGCTGATCCCAATTTCGTGACCGGTGCCTTTTAGTTTGGGAGAATTATCATCAAAAGATTAAGGAAGTTTCCCAAATACCGAAAACGATACAATGATTAGAAATCGGTTACGTATATAAATTCTCTTCTAGCTCTATAGAGAATGTTTAGCAAAACAACCATGCATATAATTTACATACTGGAATGCATCGAGTTTTGAACCGATTTTTCCTTCGTAACCAAACAAAAATATCACAGTTCATTTGTAAATTATCTTTTCCAATACCAAAAAAAGTAATTATTTTAAATGCAAATGAAAATATTTTGCTTTGCATGTAAAAATAACCTCGAGAAAAAAATTGTCCAAAATGGTGTAAATAGTTTGTAGCTTGAAATACGTATATTTTTTCATCGAAATCAATGAGAAATGCCTAGTTTATTCTCAAATTTCACATTGATAAAAAAACACAAAATTGAGAATAATTTCCGGTTTGAGACAGTTTATTCCTTCGAGACGACCATAAAAGTCAAATTTTTCTTTGACTTGCAATTTGTTTTAAAAATACTAAAATGTTATGCACGAGTGAAAATATATTTTACCTTAAAAAGTGAAAATATATATGTACGTGGGCGCACGCCAAAAACTGGCCCAAATATGGAGGACAGCTTCTTGATTGGAACGTAGTGTTCCAAACAAGGTCATTTATTTTGATTCAGGTCCATCTATTTTCTTTAAATAAAAAAAATTGAAAGGCTTGGTTTTAAAAAAGGTCCATTTGACCCTTAGATTAATATACATCACCATTCTTTTCTTTATTATATGTTCTTTCCGAAATCTTTATAGAAGAAATTCTCTTCGGGTTTGGGAACTTGTTTGAAAAATCATGAATTATTTATCGAAGGCTACATATTTGCGTCACATAGTACGTTACAAACGATGGCATACACTGTAGATAAGCGCTTGCAGACACATGCTTAGTTTGATATATGGTCAATTTTTATTGGTTATAAAATTCAAAGTTTTCATTATCATATTTTCTGAAAAATCATTTCCAAGCGGCACCCTTTTTAAATTACTGGAAAATTTTCTTTTTTTCTCATATGCTCATTTCCGGTTAGTTTTTAATCAAAAATCATTACGTCAAGCGCGTTGTAATTTATAATTTCATAAATTATTCAACTTTAGGCAAGATATTAACAACAAATAAAAGTCCTTATCAATTTTAAATTATAAATATTACGTATTGGATGATAGCACATAATATGATGGCAAAAGGTTTAATGTCATATAGGAATAATGTTGATTTTACCTTTATACATGTCAAATTTAAGTCTTCAATTTCTTCACAGACTTTTATTTATGCGTTAATTTGCAAATTATAGAGTCTAATTTAATTGGTTTTTTCTGTAACTTTGTGATGATGGCAAGTTTCAGCAAGAGTACCAGTAAATGAAATCAGTCCATATCAATTATAACTTCTAAATTAAAAATGTTACATACTGGACAGTGGGACAACCTCTTGGCAGAAAGTTTAATATCATGCATTTAAATTTAAAATTTGCATTTGATTTAAAATTCTGACAGACCTACTGTAATTAATTCATTTCTACAAGTTGTATATTGCAACTTTATGATGATTCTCAAAATGTTTGTTCTGGCAGTTGGTGAATGCAAGTGAAATCTCATAACTGGAACAAATGGAATCAGTCCATATCAGTTATAAATCTTACGTACTGGATATTGGCCCACGTTTACAGTGAACGTAAAGTGTAAAGTGTAAAGTGTAATATCAAACATGTAAACTTAAAATTTTATTTAAAATGCGGAAAGACCTTCATTAATACAATTATTTGTAATAACAAATTACAGTGCCTCAATTAAATTTTCCTACATCTTTGTGATGATTTTCAAAATGTTTGTTTTGGCAGTTGGTGTATTCAGGGGAAATTTCATAACTGGAAACTTGCCCTATGCAGTTTTCTGGTTGAATATTAGTTTGACCTTTAAATGTAGCAAATAAGAACGGGCAGGGGATTTCCGGCGTGTTTAAAAGGGTGCAGGGGGTGGTCTCAGTGCAGCGTTGGATTCCTACTTTGATATTGATTAACCAGTGTGCATTTACCTGCAAAACGATCAATGAAAGTGTCGTGACGTCGTTCACTATCGACTGATGAATATCTAATGAGACTATTACATTCATATACTGTGTGTATTCGTTTATTGATCACCTAACCATTGTGTGAGCTAAAATTGAGCGATAAAAAAGGTGCACTTTTGCGAGGCTCTGGAAGTCTGGTAAAATTATAAATTTAATCGACGTTTTCATTTGTATGCGGTTGAAAACATTAAAACCATTTACAAACTTAGCAAGAAATGTGAAAAAACATGGTTTATCAACGTTACCATTACATCAAAACACGTATGACATGCTTAGATTTAAGTAAAAATCGTATAGATACAGTATTTCTAAATTAAATGACAATCTTGTGTTTAGTACAAAAATCTTATGTTCATCGTAAAGCGGAAGGTTACCGGGTAATGCATGCATGTATGAATGTGTCTTGGCAACGGAATATTTATGAAAAATTGTTGGAATAATTTGGAAAACAAAATTCAATTTTAATTTTTAGTTTAGATTAAAATTCCATTGAAATTAAATTTACACCTAATTGTAAATGTAAAATCATCTTGAAATCATCCAATTGCTATTCTTAATATTTGCATAAAATGTTGAATAATGATGATATTGTTAAAATTTCATAATATCAATAATAATTCACATGTACTGTTTTATATTAAGTTTTTCTAGGCATGTCTAATTATAACTGTGCAATATTTATGTAAACAGTAGCCCTTTGTTAATAGATTTGCATATTGGAGAGATTGCAGGTTATTTACCATGAAGTTGAATTCTTACTTCATAAAAAATATATTTCATTCTTGACGTTCGTAAAAAAGGCTTAATGTGAATAAAAATAGCTCACAACGAATACACCTAAAAATAAATTGAACTGGAACATTTTCTAATATCTAAAATTCTGAAACATAAGCTTCTAATTTTGTATTTAGTCCGTGAAATTCTGTGTTTCGTATGGAAAACCGCTCATACATACGCTCATATATACAATACATGCATACATAAAAATGTTGTCCATCATCGATTACTGCAAATATTGGTATTTTCATATCAAATTGTCCATGTTTTTGATGAAATTTCCACAGCAGGAGTGTGTGAAATAGAGCTATGATTACTATTTGGCCCGAGGGGTTTCGTTGCATGTATTTGCGAATATTTAATATGAAAATTCGTATATTTTGCACATGGGTCCAGATCTGCACAAAAGCTGAACAGTTTTTGATAACAAATTGTAGAAAAAGGGAAATATAAAAGTAAGCCCAAATGTTTTCACGTGCATTGCGGGGCAGCATCACGGGGGAGCTTTTCAGCAGGCTCTCAAACTTCACTTTACAAAAACTTGCACCAAGAAATCGGAAATCGGTGATTTGTAAAGAACTAAAAAGATTTGTTCCGATTGGTGCATTTTAGCTTACAGCCAAAATCCGGAAGAATTTTAAACTCATCTCGAGTGGAACGGGTCTTGCGAAACGGCAGCCACAAAACGGAAAGGGCTTTAGGCTTAAGCGCAGCTCGCTTCGATTACTTCCGTTTTAAAAAATTTCAACTTTGTAATTAACCATTTTTAAAGTTATTTAGCTCATGTGAGTTGCTTCGTTAATTCAATTACTTTCATTCGGAAACCTTTCTTAATCCGCATTAAGGTTAGTCCACTAATTAAACTAATCAAAACGAGATAATGTTCTAACATCCAGCTCATTTGCATACATTTTCGAACGATTTACAAGGTCCGAAATCTCTAAAATGACTGTATTTATAAAATGTCTGTATTTATAAAATTTCTTAATTTATAAAATGTCTAAATTTATAAAATATCTCAATGTAAATATATCTTAAACTATAAAATATATCAATGTCAAATATTTGTCAATTTAGATAACCTATCAAATTCTAGCCTGAATTTATAAAATATTTCAATGTAAAATATATCTTAGTTTATAAAATATCTTAAAGTAAAATGTATATTAATCTATAAAATATCTCAAAGTAAAA
This sequence comes from Ommatoiulus sabulosus, assembly GCA_034697705.1. NCBI lineage: Eukaryota > Metazoa > Arthropoda > Diplopoda > Julida > Julidae > Ommatoiulus > Ommatoiulus sabulosus. The sequence continues at coordinate 12,079 of JAQGAO010001367.1, forward strand.
TATATATTAATTTATAAAATATCTTAATGTAAAATTTAACCTAATTTATAAAACATCTCAATGTCAAATATATCTCAGTTTATAAAATATATTATTATTAAAAAAAATGCATATATTATTATCAAATTATTTTTGTATAAAATATTTTTAACATATCTCAATGTAAAATATATCTGAATTTATAAAATATCTCAATGTAAAATGCATATTAATTTATAATGTCAAACGTCTCTCAGTTTATAAAACCTATCAAATTCCAAACCATCCCAAATCCCAAAAATGCTCCAAAATTGAATATTCAAAAACCAACCATTAGAAAAACGTGCTAAAAAGTTATTTCGACCTTTTTAATGTTAAAAAATTCACCGTTCTAAAAAAGCTCTAACATTTCTCCTTTCAACTTTGGAGTAAAAGGTTATCCACGAACGAAGAAACTTCCATTCATCTAACGGAAAAAATTCCCGATCTTAGTCTGTAATGTTTAAAATCTCATCGTTCCAAACCATATTTCGTAAAGTATTTTCGGGAGCAAAAACTAAAGCCGCAAATTTTGTCGGGTGTTCGCAATGGCGCAGGTAGCACAGGTAGGAGAAGCGCTTTTTCAGGTGAGGTACGGTTAGGGAAAAAAGGCAAGCACGAGCTGAATTTGACGAACAGAAAACCAGGTAGATGATTTTTTATTAAGAATTGGCTCCTACCTGGTATTCGTGTGCGGTAAACCTTAATTTCCCCAAAAAAGGTGCGTGGCTCAGGTGTTTCGGAGGAAGCTTCTGGCAGTCGGCCTCGGTGATTTCCCCGTCTTTTCCGTCTTCGTTCACCGCTGGCCGCAACTACGGTGACGTTCTGATTCCCTCCCTTTCCCTCACTGCTCTCATTTCGGCATTGATGACGTCACTGGTGCCAACACCGACAAAAGTAGACGCAACGTGAGGCACGACGCCACACCGCTCAACGCAAGCTCGGGTGTGCAGCTATGCAGCTCGGTGCGGAGGATGCTGCAGCTCGCGCTTGCCTTACCTGAGGAACTGACGATCGGAGGCCCAGTTCCAGCCGTTGTTGCATGGATGATCGGAAAATCTAACGGAGAAAAGTTGAAATAAAAAACACAAGTGGCTGCATGCAGCTTAATGGGGAAATGGTGATTCGATTAGGAAGGGGAAAACGGAGGCGCGATGTTGTTTTCCTCTTTGGGACTGTGTTTGTTTGTGGAGGAATTGAGATGTTTTTTTTTTTTTTTTGGAATGGTTGAGTTGAAAGTCGTACACTCGTGGTGATAAAAGTTATTGAATTTGGTTAATTCGACGAGTTTGCACACTCGTGAATATGTTGCTCCGTAGTGGAAATGATGGGCGGTCTAGCTGTGAACTTGAAATTGAACTTGAAAATGCTAGAAAACAGGAATTTGCTTCCATATACCAGTGAATAGCATGGTACCCTTAAGTGGGAAGGCTAGATGATCGAGCTATTTAGAACGGTGGATTTACCAACTTGTATACGTTTATTTCAAATGCCAACAAATCAGAAATTTACTCCATTAGATGAATGATAGTTTGTTTTTTTAATATATAGTAGAATATTCCAATATATTCCAAAGTGGAAAGGTGTGTTTGAGTTATTTAGAATAATGAGGTTTTAAACCCTATATAGTAATTGTAATGCTAAAAATCAGGAATGTAATTGGATGAATGGAGATTTTTTGGAATACAGTCTTCATTGTTAACCTTTTAATCCAAAAAAGAAGGAGGCTATGTGCCATTTAGAATGATGAGTTTTAAACCCTATGCAGTACTTGTAGTGCTAAATATCAATAATTTATACTACATTAGATGAATGGAGGTTTTTCAAATATACAGTATTCGTGGTTGTAACTTTTCATTCCAAATTAGAAAGTAGTGTATGAACCATTTCGAATGATGACTTTTTAAACCCAATACAGTACTTGTAATGCTTTTAGTCCCTTTTATTCCAAAGTATAATGGAGTGTTCGAGCCATTTAGAATGATGACTTTTTCAACCATATACGTACAGTAGGCCCCTACTTAATGTAATGCTAAAAATGAGGAATTTTTTAAATTCGATGAATAGAGGGTTTTGATTATAGAGTATTCATTTCAAAGTATAAAGGAATGCTGAAGCAATTTAGAATGTTGACTTTTCCAACCTTATAAAGTACTTGTAATGCTAAAAATCAGAAATTTACGCCATTAGTTGAATGAAAGTTTCTTGAATATGTTCGTGGATAACTTTTTAATAGAAGCAGCTGATTATTAAGGAGAAAGGAAAAATGTTAGAGCCATTTAGAATGGTGTGCTAAAGACCAGGACTTTACACTATTAGATAAATAAAGGTTTTTTGAATATATTCGTGGATAATCTTATACTCTAACGTAAAAAGTAAGAATGTTAGAGCCATTTTAAATGGTGAACTTTTGAGCTTCATGCACTTTTGTTCATACAAAATAGAAATAGAAAAATAGAAAATCTAACTCGAAAGTAATGTTGAAAATAATAAATAGGCTTTTTAATAATTTGACGAAAAATGTTGGAAACATTTGTCGCAATCTTAAGCTGTTTCCAGGCTAGAAGAACTTTTTGTTGCTAATTACTGCAAGTTGATTACGTAACATGTTTCACAAACACTTTTTACATTAATTGTTTACATAAGTTTACATTTCCAGAAACAGCTGGCGACCAGCAACAGAAAGTTCTTCCACAATTCTTCCACCTAAGTCCACACTGAAATAGACATAGAGGAATTTTCAGTTGCTAATTGATTTCCAATTGTTTCTGAAAACATTAGTAGCATAAAGTTTCTTCATATTTCTTTCACCAACGTCCACACTGGAGGAAACACTGAGGAACTTTATGTTGCTTATTGGATGCCAGTTGTTTCTGGAAACATTAGCAACATAAAGTTTCGCCATATTTCTTCCACCTACTTCCACACAAGAGGATGCATAAATGAACATTCTGTTGCTAATTGGTTGCCAGTTGCTTCTGGAAACATAAACTTATGTAAAACAATTCATGTCAACAACTGGCAGCAATTACCAACTAAACGTTCCTCTGTGTTTCCTCCAGTGTGGACGTAGCTTTAAATTCACCTTAACTAAGCAAATATTAAGCTGATATGGTCTGTACAACCATTTGGGACCAGTTAGTTGACAAAACCATTTACAACACCATCATTATCTGTTGGTCGCTGAATGTTCTTGGGAAGATCACAATGTGCAACATTCTGTCTAAGAGCCAAGCTAATGTGACATCTTAACTGTTGCATTATTATGATCAAACAAGATGCAATTCAGCTTGCCATTCTTTACACCAACTTCTAGATTTTGCGCATTGCTAAAGGGCAATTATTTCTGACTTGCTGGTTAAAACAAATCATCTCTGATGAACATGAAACACAAGTTTTCGAAAAAACAAGTTTGCTCGACAACAATGTAGGGTAAATATCGTCTTACTCATGTCCTTATAAATGTCACTTTTCTTGTACTGGCAATTGCAACATTAAGCCGGTTAAAGACGATGCAATTGGCTGATCTAACAGGTCATTGGTCATTAGTCAGAGGTAACAACCTCGATCTGAAAGCCACGTGTCGACGTATAGAATCTATGCGTAATTACGGATTTTATGGCACAACTCAACACTAGACAATCGATGGAAATTTCGTGTTTGAAACAGTTTTTTGACTCAATGCCAACCAGAAATTCTAAATTTTATCTTCTAATTAGTTAAAATGGATATTGTTACAGCTAAAAACAACATTTGTTATGCTCGAGTCAAACGATAATGCCTCAAGACAAATACTGTTGATTAAGATTCAGTTTCACATACAAAATATGGCGAAATATATTGTTTGAGAAAGGTTTTTTCACGAAAAAAATCAGGAATTCAAAATTTTATCTTATATCTGCTAACATGGACTTTTCTAAAACTGAACATACCAATTTGATATACAAGTTTGACGTCCTTGGATGATAAATTCAACAATATCATATCCTTCAAGAATTTTATTCTTCATTTAAGTGACATTTTCTGAGATTTTCAAGTATTTTTAATGTTACCAAACACCAGATTATTATTCTTTGATCTTCAGTTTCTGACAGTTTCTAAAAAAACATTTTAGGGGCTGCTCATAATTTGCGAAAACGTGTTGTATTATATTTACACAATAGGAAATCAGCAGGAGTCAATAATATCCAAATAGCCCGTGTTTAACATGCTGTTTTCTGCTGATGTTACTATCATTTACAAATAATCATTATTAGTTTGGTTGTATAATGCCGAAAGGCTATTTTATTATTACTTTATTATTCGCATGCCACGAGGCTACGACAGCAGTGTTTAATTTATTACCATGAAGCGTGTGTACGTGATATTAAATGGCAAGGGTCGTTCAGAAATTGCAAATTTTAGGATAATTTATGCTTACAGGCAATACATTGCCTGGAACAGTTGAAAGTAGAAAGGGCAATTTTAGGTGTTACTAAACGAACAAGCACGCATCGACCAAAAAACCTCGTGATGTTGCCTCGATTCTGAATTTTCTACGAATAATTGTCTTTATATCCCCAGGGTGGAATAAAAGAGAAAATGTACATAGTCACGTAGAGTTGCTAAGAGCCAATGTACAGAAAACTGGTTTAATTCGCTCCCAGACAGCTCTAAAATTCGCAGACATTATTGTTCGAAGCTCTTGAGAGCGAGTTGTCATTGTTTTTACTTTATTGCAGACAGTCCAATTCCACCTATTTGATGAACATTCATCAGGAATGTTCATTAACTAACAATTTCTTCGAAACAGAACTTGGAAGCACAGCATATTGCAATGCTGTAATTGTTCCTTAATATTTTAGGGCCTTGACTTGAACTTCTCAAGGCTAAAAATGTTCTTTCAACAAAATACAAGGATAATTTTTTGTTCTAAAAAGTTTAAAATGTAAACTAAAATATACTTTCTGAAATAGTCGTTGGTTCAACTTCCATATCAGAGTTGGAATTTGTTGCCGTATACTGTAAATTTTACGTCAATAACTTTTTATATTTAATATTTTCGAACCTAAAAATATCGAGTAATTATGAAAATGGAAAGTGTTGTCAAAGTACAATACCATCGACCTTAATTCGATTTTATTTTCTCGGTCTTCTCTTTATATTTTGGTAGGATAAATTATCTGGTATCATTGTAGTCTGTCTGAAAATGGACGATCTCGGTCACTTCCGGGGGTAAAATTCACGAATTAATATGGCCAATTTTGATATAACGCTGTTATTTAATTTGGATTTAGTAATTTCAAGCTAATAATTCGTGAGAATAGTATTCTGTCTTGGCAATTTTTCTTCTCCATTCTTAAATGTCTTAGAAATATATCATCGAAACATATTGCTATGTGATGTAACAATATTTTTCCACCAAAAACGGACCGATCGCCATGACACTTTCATGGTCCATGTAGTCGATGGAATTGTGCGAGAATATCCAATGTTTATAATGCGTTACTTTTTTTTTTCATTATTTGTGCCCGTGAATTTAGTGGCACGTATCCCTGAAAGGCACTTTAGTAGGGTAGGGATAAAAAAAATCGATTGAAATGGAAGGGGGAAAATGGAGCGTGCATTTAGTGATTAATAATTTAATGAGGCGAAACGTGTACAAGAAAACCAACCGATTTCATATTATGAAAATTTAATCAGGAGGGCGACTATGCTGGATGAAAATTATATTTTTGCAATAACTGTGACCCGTTGCACTTCTGGCAATATTTATCTAGCACATGTCTTGTCGTTGAATTTGCCATGCGTTTGCAATCGATATTTTTGAAAAGGCGGAAAGGGCCGATTGCAGACGTTTCTATTTCATGCTAAAGTCTTTTAAAAGGGCGTGTGGTTGGGAAATAGGCCTATTCTTCCATGAATTTACAACTCCCACTTAAGAATTCTTTTATTCGTAAAATTAAGCTGACTGCCACTCAATGTCCTGCTCATAAATTTTAGCTTTTGACAATCACACAAAACTCCTTTCTAGGTTAACTTATTGCGAAAACTTTGCAATGTAATTTTTATGCAAAGAATATGGATATCAAAGAATGTTATGTGTGATTTGTCTAAGGTCATGAATTGGAAGTACAAAGCTAGTTCACTAGGTTAATTTATTGAATTTTCTACAATTTTTTTCCCAAAAAATTTTCTGGGTTTGCATTTCATTGGAGATTCCTCATTCGGTATTTCAACAAGCATGACTGGAAGATCTGTTCGTATAACATTTGACAGTTCAAGGATCTTTCATTGAACTTTTGTGAAAAAGAAATGTTTTCAAAACTTTTCTTTGATAGAATATATAGAGAAAACGTCCTTGCCGTTATCTTTGTCCCAGTTGGTATTTGTATAATGGTAAGGATTAAATCACTCCTGTTCTTTTGTAATTATTCTGCTGCTTGATGGAAGCAGACAGTTTGATGTTGTTTTCATCCTAACTGATAGAACGATATTGTTTTCTGCAGTTTTCCTAGCCTGCTGTGGGGTGTTGTGCTATACTTAGTTATTCTATGAATTGCAGGTAATTGCGAGTACCTCTAGGTGTGTAATTGTCCATCGCATGGGTAACCCAGCATCTTTGCCCTTGGGCCATGCAATCAATCATAGTCATCGCTAGCACATGAGGCAATCATTATGCGACACATGATTACTGTATATTCTATTGATGATAGTTTGATTACGCCAAGTACGTCTCACAGTTTGGTAAATTTGGTGCATAGCAATGCGTGATTAGGTTATCGGATAAAACAGATATGAGAAAAGTTATTTTGTCATAGGTCATGAAAATGTAAGGATATAAATACACCCTAGACCATTATAAAAACAGAATGTTCATCCATACATAATTTGTAAAAAAAAAATATACATTAGCATCAAAGTGTATCCTTCAAATATTCGTTTTGACGAAAACTACAGTAAGCCTTTCTCCAACTTAAGAGGGTAGGTATTTTTAACATTATTAATGATTGACATCATCATAGTAAATGATGACATTCATTAAAATTCTGATGATGGCGTCATTCGGTATAATTCTGATGATGGCGTCATTCGGTATAATTCTGATGATGGCGTCATTCGGTATAATTCTGATGATGCTGACATACGTTACAATTCCGAAGATGACGTCATCCGTTACAGCTCCGATGATGAGGTCATTCATTAAAATTTTAATGATAACGTCATTCGTTAAAATTCTGATAATGCCGTTATTCGTAAAAATTCTAATTATGACGTCATTCATTAAAAATTGTGATGATGCCGTCATTCACTAAAATTGTGATTATGACGTCATTCGTTAAAATTGTGATGACGCCGTCAGCCGTTACAATTCTGATGATGACGTCATTCATAAAAATTCTAATGATGCTTTGATTCATTAAAATTCTGATAATGCCGCCATTCGTTGAAATTCTGATAATGACGTCATTCGTTACATTTCCGATAATTACATCATTCGTTACAATTCTGATGATGCCGGCATACGTTACAATACCAATGATGACGTCATCCGTTACAATTCTGATAATGCCGTCATTCGTAATTTTTTTAATGATGACGTCATTCGTAAAAATTCTAATGATGCTGTCATTCATTAAAATTCTGATGATGACGTCATTCATTAAAATTCTGATGATGACGTCATTCATTTAAATTCTGATAATGACGTATTCTAACGAATGGCATCATAATTTACTAAGCAGCTGAAAGACTAGCTTCGATCTACGTTGAAAAAATTTCAGGATTTTTAAATTTATTAAACATATAAGAACAAAAGTAAGTGAAAATCTGGCATGTTGTTTTTCGATGTACGAGCATGAGTTTGACAATTTTAAGGAATGTTTACGAATTTGCTTCAACCTTTTTTCTGAAGTTATCATTTCCGGAACCATCGAGACCAACAATTTGAGGAGTGTGAATTTTCCCGTTTTATGGTTGTGCTGGTCGCGGATGAACGCTGTTATAAGTGTAAACGGGTGTGGTCATTGAAGGGTTCGTTTTACGGCAATGCCAAACTAATATCGCACATCTGCGATGAGCAAATCGAGGGTTGTCTTTTTTTATTTAAGAGTTTGCGTGCACGCAGCCCACGCATTAAGTGCGACGTCGTAAACAACGCTGGAATCAGATTCCGTGTTTGTCCGAGGATTAATTTTCGCCTAATTTGCAATATTATGATAGATGATAAAATGATCTGACCCTGCCCAGTGTTCACAGCGTTAAATTTACATAAAGTTACGTTGCTTCACATTGGTATCGATTCCCTTTTGGAAGCAACTGATAGAAAACCAATGGAAAGTGGTCGTAAACTGAATACTGACGACAAACTGGTAGTAAACTGGTATCTGTATAACGTCATTTCTAACCAATCTGCAATCTCAATGTTTGCAAACTGGTGATATTTAAACAAATATCACCAGTTTGAATGTTTTTCAACCTTCGCATTGATTAAAAAATTGCTGGAATTCCAAATTGTTGGAAAGTGATGTTAAACTGAAAACTGATGGCTGATGAATAACTGATATCCAAATTTAGATGTGCAGCCAAACTCTTCGTAAACTGGTTATATTTGAAACAAATACATGTATCATCAGTTTGCAAAAAGTTATTTTTTTCAAGTTTTTCATATCGATTAATACTGTAATTGTTCCATCTCCAAACCTTCTGGGTTTATCAGTTTACCAAGGATGTCATCAATCTGCTAACCCAACGTTTTATGCAAACTGATTATATTTGCAGCAAATACATGCATCATCAGTTTGCAATAAATTGTTTTTCATACGGGTTAGTATGGTTTCACATCGATTAATATATGTTCCATCTTCAAACCCTTGTGGTAGAAAACAAAATATCTGTTTAACAAGAATATCATCAATCTGCAAACTGATTATATTTAAAATAAATAAATGTATGATCAGTTTGCTGTAAGTTTTTTTTCATTACAGTTTGTATTGTTTCACATCGATTAATAATTGTTCCATTTTCAAACCATTCCGGTAGAAAACAAGATATATCCGTTTACCAAGGATGTCATCAATATGCAAACCAAACTTTTAATGCAAACTGATTATATTTGAAACAAATTTATGTACGGAAATCAGTTTGCAATCTGATTTTTTTCCCATTATGGATGGAAGCAAAATTGGAAAATTGCAGAAAAAATACCCAAAAGCACAGTATATGACTGTCATGTCCATTCCGCAACAATCGTAGATCCTCTTTGTCGCATAAACCTTTCCCAAACCTATTTTTAACAGCTCGGCTATTAAAAATTTCATCAGTGCGTTGGCTTACCGTGCAGCCGAATGGTCAAGCGGAAACCACGGTCCGGCAAATCAATTACTTTGCGCGAGATTGGGGCTCGGTTTTATGTAGATAAAAACGGACATAAAACGACAGATTGCAATTAAAGCCAGCGGGTCCACGGAGGGTATGATGCGAATGGGAGAAATGAACTAAGGTAATAGCTAGGCCTACTTGGAAGCAGCCAAGACCATTTTGACCACCATTGCCAAATTTGTTAGACTCAAAATGTAAATACAGAGGATTCGATTAATATCCGGGGACATCATTCGTAAAGCATCTGTCTGAGTACACGTAATGTTTTTTTTAATAAAACTATCATCCGAAACTTTGATTACTTCACAACCTGCCAAGAGTGTCATTCGTAAGGCATCTGTCTGAGTACACGTAATGTTTTTTAAATACAATTATTTTTTTATGAAATGAACTTTGTGCAGATTTCATAATTGTGACATTATCCCGTGACATTTCCTTCATTCCATTGGGCGAAAATTACCCGGAAGCACGTTGCTGATTCGATGCAAAGATCACGTGAAACATTGGTCAGTTTTACAGATAGACAGAGAACCCTGTCAGATCTTGTCTGGATTTTTTCGAATATATGAACTATAAAAATAGGTCATCCACGTAGATTGAATTCTTGTTTCAACAGACGTGTTGGCACCATGGCGTTTTGCGATGGTCGTTAGGTGGCGCTCCAGCGTCAACTTGCTGCGAGAATCAATAAGGACACGTGCGCGGGAACACGATAGCCGCTGTCAAAATGGAGTGAAATAACGCAGGTGTACTTCTGGAAGTGACGCAAATTTGCACTAGTCCAATGAGTGAACTAGGAGTAGCCGAAAATCGCAATAATCAATTTTTCATTCCCTGAAGTAAATCACAGCAGGCGGAAAAATCATTGGAAGCCACGTGTTCAACTCCACTCCTGAACGTGTGCAGCGTGGCTTAACTTCCCTCACTTTAATTGCATTTATACACACTAATATCGCTAAGCCCGCTGGGAATGCATTCGCAAAATTAATTTTCTTCGTCCTCGAATTGCGCAACTGCGGAGGTAGTGCGAGGCTGCGCAGGATGATGCTGGTGTGCAATGTTGTTTCAGATCTTGGACATGGCGTCACACATGAGGCAAATTAGATCAGGCAATGAATTGCATGAAATTGATTTCAACTGAAAAGATTTCCTGTTGTTGCATATACACGGAGCAATGCATTTCCGAATATCTCCCCAGAGTATATGACAACATTGTATAAAAGCAAAATGTATGTAAGCTAACTCGACAACACTGCTTTTTTCCGACACCTTTCTTTTTCTGCTTGACTGTAATGCCAATGACGTCAGTTTGTTTCCAGAAATAAGTTGCTCACAATAGGATCATTATCTAAAGTGGAAATATCCCTGGAAATAATATTTGCGATGGATATATTTTCAAACACATATCGTGGGGAAATATCAATCAATGAATTGCATGAAATTCCAGGCAATAGATTTCAACTGAAAAGATTTCCTGTTGCTGCTTATACATGGAGCAATATACTGTATTTCCGAATATATCCCCAGAGTATATAGCAACACTGTATAAAAACAAAATGTATGTAAGCTAACTCGACAACACTGCTTTTTCCATTGTCTTTCTTTTTCTGCTTGACTGTAAAACAAAATGACGTCAGTTTGTTTCCAGAAATACGTTGTTCTCAATAGGGTCATTATCTATTGTGGAAATATCTATGGAAATAATAAATGCGAATACACAAGGCAAATTATATCTAGAAATAAATTGCAGGAACGTTACTTCAACTGTAACAGATTATTTTTGCTGCACACATGGAGCGATATTTTCAGAATATAGTTGCAGTAATTACGATATGTCAGCACTGTTTCAAATGTAAATGTGGATATATCCTACGACGCATGTCTTTCCTGATTGGCTGTCAACCAGAAAGAAACTTTTGCACATGATTGTAAAACCTATGACGTCAGTTTCTTTCCAGGAATAAGTTGCGCATATATAGGATTATTTTCTATTCTGGAAATATATTTGCGAAGGAAATTTTTCCCAACACAGGGGAAATATCAAGCAACAATATATATCTGGAAACAAGTTTCGGGATATAAATTACCTCGTTTGAATTGAAGAGCAGTTCGTTACCAAATTTTATGTTATGTTGTCTGTCCAAGCGGTAGTCATAAGAGTTTTAAAATCATTAAAGCTAAATCTTTAATGATCGTTTAAAAATCCTAAAAATGTGTGAAGCAAACTCTGATATAACTGCATTTTTCCCATTGTCAATTTCTCTCTTCCGTTTTTTTATTATTATTATTATTTCTTACAAATTAGTTACATTTTCAGTTCATAAAAAAAATTAAATTCAAAATGAAACCATTTCAAAATTTTTCCATGTTGATTTAGTTTTTCAATGTGCAATTACATCCTTTAGAGTCCTTGCAACTTCAAAGGTACATAGGAAATTACATTTTTGACATGTTGGGTGGAATTCATGAATTTACTTAGGATAATAAATTTAGACGACATGTTCTATGGAATTCATATAAGGTACATAGAAGTACGTTGCTGTCTACCTGAAATGGCCTCAGTAATGGGTACGTAACCTCCCTGTCAACCCCCTCGGCTGCCATGGCAACTCTTGCAAATGGGCGTATTCGCTCCATCCTCTTGCGCTAATATAATTGCGCCGCCAGGAGGCTCCGAATGTGGCGCCGCAAGGTATTTTTATGACGATTTTACTCATCTCCCCAACGTGTATTTTGGCATCTGTAGGCCTCCGTAAATCCATCGGTGCATTAAATGAAGATAAAAAATGGGAGAATGACTCAATGCCACCACCGATGCATTGTAACTGCCATGAATAATGCCCTGCCCCACGCACTTTATGGCACCCTGTATAGGGCTGAGCTCTTAATCGCCCCATTTTTAGGAGAGCGATTTGGGCGGAAGCGGATGCGCGGCAACATGGCCGCGCCCACGAATTTACCAACAAGGAAAATAAAAGTAAAATCCATTTTCGACCAATTTGGCTTGGTCATATTCTGAATGGGGAATGGAGTTAGCATTATCTGAGTGGTTTATTCAGTTTCAGTCTTTAGAGTCTTTGGTTCATTCAGTTCAATTCAATCTAATACCCTACAGTCAGCACAAAAAGTGTCATGTGGCATTTAATCACTTGGAATCATCCGATCTTCATTATCAACTTCTGTCATTATTCGTTTTACTATATTTACTCTTCAAGGGTTTCTAAAGTACAAATCTGAAAAGTTTTGAATATGACTGGAAAATATAGAGAAAATCAAACCTTGAATCTTTTTGTGTTCCTATCGAGATAAGACAGAACAACTCGGAAATGATTTTCAAATCGTATTTTGGGTTTTTGCTTTCAATTTAATGGACCTTATGCAGATTTCGTCAGCATGCCTATAT
>JAQGAO010001368.1:0-24828 GCA_034697705.1 Ommatoiulus sabulosus
AAATCCCTTATTTTTTTTAGTTGAAATAGTGGACTACTGCTACGAGCAGGCCTCAAACGAGGTACCTACATCTATTTAATTAATTTTCCCAAGGTTGAGGCCTGCGCCAGCCAAAAAACGCACGGTGTTTTCGGCAAGAGCCTCATGCTGAGGAGTTCACATAATAGAGGATCATAAAATCGAGGTTTTACTGTATATTAATTGTAAATTTACCTATGGATTTTTTTTTATCGACCCGAAGATGTCAGGGAGTTTTACGAAGCCACCGATGTGGTCTTCCCTCAATTGCCCCCAGAAGTCATCCGAGCCTACGTCGCCACCAAGGAACCGCTGTAAGTATCGGGCTATAAAAACAAGGGTTCTTTTAAAACGAAACAAGAAGTGAGCCTGGGTATTAATTCGTACGAACGCATTAATTCCCCGCTTCCTACAGCGACCCATTACTGCAAATTAGCCGAATGATTTTGAATAACGAACTTCTTAATTAAATTGCATAGCTGTTGGGTAAACGAGGGACTCTGCGAGTCCCGCGACTTCTGATTCGTTTAGTTGCCAGGCTGAAGGAAAAATGTTGCATCATTAGCGATTAGTTCGAAAAATTTATCACCGCAACATCAACCTTGCCTACTTGAGTCATATCCCGAATGCGTATAAAACGAAAGGGTTTTCGAAATTACGACCGCATCTGAATAACAATGCGGGCTACTGGGCTGGAAGCAGAAAACTCATAAAACTGAAAGTGGATGGAAGCAAAGGGTTGAACTCGTTGCTCGTAAATTACCTTCACTTATCTCCCCCAAACTCATTTCAAATTTTGCGTCAGTCGCGCCATCCTATGTGCCAAAATATTACGGGTTGCGGAGGGATGAAGTATTAAAGTTGTTCGCCACCAATTATATTTTTCTTTCTCTCATTTTATTATCAGGGACAAAGCAGGAGCGTATGGGATCCAGGGAATCGGGGGATCCCTCGTGGAGGCCATCCACGGGGACTATTTCAACGTGATGGGATTCCCATTGCATCGATTCTGCAAGGAGTTATTGCAAATGTATAAAGCATCTTGAATTTTAAATACATAATGTACGTGCCGCGCCATAATATATATATATATATATGCCATTGCGATTTTTGTAATAAAAAAGTGCACCGCTATTTAAAAGCCTTTTTTTATTCAAAGCTTTCGGTTGTCGTCCTGCTGAAAAGCACCGTTATGTTTTTGACTTCCCAATTCGAACGCATTTCAATTTCGTTGTATTTTTTTCCGAATTGACCGTAGTTTATGCGTAACAACGTATACTGACAATTTAAAACTCTGGTTGTTCACCATTGTCCATTAGTTTTAACCAAAACATGATCCCTTTATTTTTTTTTGATAATCAAATTAAAAACGTATTACTAATATTAATAATAAAACCTATGATGTGCATGTATTTATAATTTATTTTTGGAGAATATCACGAAATGTATCTGATACGATCTGAACAATGGTGACAGGCTGCACCCGAGTCTTGACTCTGCTCAGTGCAGAGTCAATTTTCATTTGTGAACTGAGGCCATGTAATCAGATTTCACTCGATGATTTGTCATAATGCACCGTGAGTCCGTGCGTGACAATTTCTTTTAAACAAAAGCATATACTTGACCACGGAACCATTAGTGTTGGCAGTCAAAACATAAGCATGCAACTGTGGTAAGGAGTTTCATGCGCTTTTTTTTCTAACCAGCAGTTGCAGATGATAAAACGACATAAAATGCTCGATAATTGGTTGACTTCTTGTGGAGCAGTTTTAGTGAAACGAAAAGCAAATCCTTTAACTGAAAACATACCGCGCAATAAATAATGCATGCTGTTCTCGTGAAAGAAGACGAGTGTGTGCAAACTCGTACGATGTTGTGTCATGCTTGCCTTTCTCTTACAAACCAGCTATTGATGAATCTCGTGACAGCAAGTAAACTACATGTACGTACTGTACTACTCAAAAAGTTGGGCATTTCGCCGAATTCGTGGGCCATTTCATTTGTTCGCGCCAGAATTAAGTGAGGGTTTTTAAGAGTACAGAAAAGCAATTGTTTGTACCACCCATTGCTCGTATTCTTATCGCTCAGCTAGGTTTTATTTAGTTGTTTGTTCTAGCTTTATTTCGTCCCGCTCTCCGTTCGATCAAAGCCAGCTATTATCGAGATCAAAATGGAGGAGAATTTTCGTAGAACTCATTAAAAGTCAATAAACTGCAATACGCAGTAGTCACGCCCAGCGGGATATCTGCGGTGCAAAGAGGCAAAAGAGGCTGCAGCTTGCTTTCCAGCGAACCGAATTTTACATAAAACAAACACCGTAAAACATTAATTAATGCAAATTCGGAGTCCACCAATAAATCGTTGCCACCAACGCGTATTAAAATCCAATTTAACGTAATCATTTCTCTTGTGCTGGAATAAACGTTGAACGCATTTTAATAGCTTAACACTTCATTAGCATATTTATATGCGTTTCCCAAAAAGTTAATAAAATTCAATAGAAGTACTTACGTCCAATTTGCAGAGACTATATATCGATGCGACTTTTTAACGCCATAAATTTTAGCTAATCTGTGCAGGAGCTAATTAACGTTAGGATTAATCCACTGACTTCTGCATTCCCAATGCCTATCTGTGCAAAGAAATTCAAAATATTTCAATCGGTTACTCTTTTAAAAAGATTTTTTTTTCTGAAAATGCAATTTTCCTGCTGTTTGGGTTTCATTAACTTCAATGCCAGTTGGAAACACTGTTAACGTCTAGCGAAATCCCGCGCAACCAACTATTTCTCTAATATAATCGTTTCCAACAGTATTTGAAAAAATATATATACATTTTGTTGAATTTTTAAAAAAATCAATGCATTCCAAGTATTTCAGGCAAACAAAAATACTTTATTGAATACCATCATAATACACTCTGTAACAAACTGATATGAAAGACAGTAAAATCTTTGCCTTTTATCTTGAAGCATTCATAAATTAATTCTCTTTAAAACTGATGAAATGAACAAAAATTGGAAATTTTGGATGGCTCGCTCGCTTCACCCTTAACCCTTTTATATTTGGTCTGAGAAGGGAACAATAGAAAAGCAAAGGGTCTGAAAAAGCTAATGCTTGCTTTTAGGAAAGAAAACTCCTCTCCCCTTCCCATAAAAATTATTGATGGAAATCGAAAATCTAAAACCGACGCATTTTTGCAACTATTCTTGTATTATACATGGCAAACAAACAGAAAACAACAGCTATTCAGGCTTTCAAATTGGAGAATAATTTAAAATAAAAGTGGCTAAGAATGCTTAAATTGATTACGAGGAGTAGAGAAAAAGTGCATTTCACATTAACTACGGTACTATCCATTACCAAAATACCTGCATGGAGAAAGGTAATATACGCATGACTAGGAATATGAGGAAAAATCGCCAGTGCAAAATAAAGGAACACCTCTGAAACATCCTGAACAGGTCAGAAGGATTGCAAAAGCAGGCCTAATAAGGCCATTATAGAAAATTCACTTTTCCGAGACACCGTGAAATCTTTTGGAATCTAACGAATTTTGTGCGTACGATTTGCTGGACAGTTTAAAAAATAATAATGCAGAGTCCTGTACATTTGCAGTTAAGAATTTCGTATATTTTATAGAAATTCGGGGTGGTTAAAACATCCTCAATAAATGAACCAAGAATTTTACAGGATGTCCAACAGTTGTTTCGAGCAACGATGCCTAAATGTTCCAATTTAAATTGTTATAATAAATAACATTCGTGGCAAAGTTTAAATAATCTTTGTTAGCGTTAACATTTTCTTTAAACATTTTGGAATTTTCGGGCATAGCAGTGCAATTTTATGCAAAATAGTCGTATGGAGCAGCAGAGCGTCCCAAAACTTTCATTTCAAAGCCGTACAGCTCAGCGCATCTAAGCACGTTGAATTTTGAGACCCAATGTAAAAATTCTTAAGTTCTGAGAAAAATTGACTTTGCAAAGGAATTAAAAAGTACCCCTATTTTTAATGTTTTTTTTTTTTTTTCAAAACTTGAGATCCAAATGTGGGAGTATTTAATTCTAACCTAGCTCGCAATCCTGCTGTTATCACAGCCCTCCATTGTTTGTAAAGAAAAAGAAAGTGGGGAAATGTCATTCGTGTAAGGCCTACTTCAAAAACCATGCTCAATTTTCAATTTGTGACACTATGGGGGTCGCTCGAAAATTTCCGGCCAATGCTAAAAGACGCATTGAAAAGTTTACATTTAGGTACATCGCCAAACAGCATTGTATTCAATATAACACTTACAAAATACATAAAGCCTTTGAATTTGCATGGAAATAAGCAACAATTAAAAAGAGGCTATAGGAAAAAATAGTGGTATACTCGTAACGCACGCTGGCGTCTTTCGCTATATAAAACTTGGTAGGAGGACCTTACAGAAACAGAAAAATCGCGGCGCTGTGAACAAGATATTTGTGGGGGGAAAAATGTCACTTTACATTCACCGAATAAGCGCGAAGGATTTAAGTGAGATTCGAGTAAAACGGCAAATGTACAATAGGGCATGGAGCTGAACTTTCACAGAAAGTCAATTTGCAAAACACTGTCCACGCTTAAGCATACGAACACATATATAGCAAATAACACAGAAAAGGAAATTTGAGCAACACCGGAAATGGGTGAATATTGCTAAGAAAACATTCAAAAATGGGTGCAGTTCAGGTTGAGGCGTGCGCGAAATTTCAACTACGTGCTACTCAAAATGATTCGAGTGAAAAATGAAAATTTGAGCACCGACGGATCTAAAAAGGTATTTGAAATACATGACCCAGAACCAGTTTCTGGCTCTGACTTACAAAGGGTACATGAAATGAATCAATCGCACCTTGATATGACAAATCCAATCAGAGAATGGGGCGGATGCCAAAGTTCTATAAAAATGCTTGATTTTGCGAATGGTTTCATTTTCTAAGCCAAAGGACTGCAAATAAAATGGCCAGATGGTTGCAATTTTCTAGATACATCTCAATACCCTGTTAAATGAGACCAAAAGATACCCTGCATGCATCGCTTCAAACTTTATGCTTCTAGAATTCAATGGCAAACAAACAATAGCAAAAACTAGCGGAAACACGCGTTTCAAAGATGGTCTAGCTACCAACATTATTGCATTAACGATTGATTTATTTAAGCAAGGCCGTAGGAAGCACTTCATCTGAAAATAGAGCTATGTATATTCTATATCAAACCTTAATTAGCAGAAAATTAAGGCAGAAATGAAACAAAACATCTGAAATTATACACCGCAACTGGCGGCGAAGTAGGTCGCCAATGTTATCTTAGCATTTTAAGAAAAAACAAGTTATAATTTTATTTTACTTAGCAACCAGATTTGATAAAACCTTTGGCGGTAGACTCAACAAGTAATAATATTAAAATATAAAATAGTCGGCCCAAAAAAATCTTCGAGGCCAGTGAAATTTAATGTTGAATTTGGCTTTGAAATCTCAAATTTATTTGGCATATGTGACGAGATCAACATGAAATGTGCTACGCACACCTTACAGAGTGCGACAAAAATCGTTGCTAACATCGGAAAAGCTGTATATATACGGGCTGAGTTTCCCATATCCGAAATACGAGGGACCTGCAGACATGGCCAAGTACGGTTTCATACTTGTTTTTTTGGTTTTGGAATATTTGCATATATACCTAAATTCATTTATGACTACTTTTATACTTAAATGCAATTTTATACAACTTAATACTCATTGAATCATGAGTAACCGGTTGGAATTTTTCCAGTTTCCTGTTGTCACTTTTCGGATAAGGGTTACAAGAACGGTTAATAAAAACGAGGATTTTGTAGAACTTCTGACGCACTCTGTAATTCGAAATTGCTAAATGATAAAATGGAACTTGGAACATTTTGGATTTTTTTTCCCCAAAAACAGTTTTGCGTTTCTAATACAGCAGGTACAATATGCTTTTAAAAAAGATTAAAATAGTGATTTCCCAACTTCGGGTATTTCTTATTTCTGTATTGGCATCCGATTTAGGTGCTTGAAAATTATGACAATCAATGCGCACGAATGTTTGGAAGAATGGTGTGAGGAAGGATTGGCAGAAAAGTGAAATTAAGCCACGTAAAAAAAAACTGCAAAAGCTACTAAGTAAGCCATCAATAGGCGTAGAGACTTGCCTTTGTTTCCCTAACATTACGAAATTCGCGAATTAAAATTAGGAATGGTAAAAAAAATTAAACAAAACAATGTAAAAAAAAGCTAAATATAAAAACTCATAACGAAAATGCTACGCACTAACAACAAATTAAATACGAACATCAAAGAATGAAGGTAAAAAACTTAACATAGGATTTCTGACATACGATACAGCATCAATTGAATTTGGTCGTCCGAAATCGGGAGTGGAAAATTATTTACCAAAAATTTACCAGACATTTGTTTCACTCAAGTGAATTCGCATTGAAATTTGGTCAAAATACCATCGAGGACATCATGGTTCTCCAATGTCCAAATTCATGAAGCCATAGGATTGCAAGGAGTTGCATGAAGGTTACCCCTCAGCGAATCATTCATTTTACCTTTTCAGAAACTAGTTTAACAATTTCTCACAAATCAGAAAAATGCAATCCGCGGTTGCATGATGGTATCTTAAGGCGAAAGTATCAAAATATCCGATATCAGATTAAACTAGGATGAAAATAATATTAAAAAAATAACATAAATCACCATACCTACATAATAATAAAAAAAATCTGAACTAAAACAAACAAATTATAAACATTACAAAGAAATTATTGGATGGCGTCACGGATTAAGGACAACGAGATGCATTTGAACTCGGGAGAAAATCTGATCGCCAAACAAATAATAAAAAGTAGAAAATCAAATAGCTTAAAAATTCTCCCTGCGGATGCATAAAATTCCTGGTCCTTTTAAAAAAATCTTCCACGCTAGATCATAGCAGTCGTAGCAACCAGACATATAAATACAGTGCAATTGTAACTCTACCTGACATACACGTGAGGCGTAAAGTATCGATCAATAAGAAACATTTTTAAATGTTAATAGTCAGCAATAATGACAAAACCAAAATAGTTGGACGGGAAATGCACGTGCGAACAGGAAATTAATCTCTTTCATTTAATCCCATTCCCAAATCATGGCATCAATGAACAACAGGAGATTTCAATGGAACTCACGTTTATCAAAATGCGTTACATACAATAGTTCCAGTATCCTAGACGCGTTAAAATCCTGTGCCTATGCCAATACCGAAGCCCAGTCGAAATCGGTTATAACGAAGTCCAGAAGACCAACATTACAAGTTGATTCATATATTTTTGGAAATAATGATATTTCTTAAAACTGCCAGGTTTCTCAAAACCTGATAGGTTTTTGGCCTCAAACCGGATTTAGTTGTGGATAAATTCAACCTGGAATTCGAGAAATTATTCAGTACAATAATTCTGACAACATGAAATTACATTAAACACAACCCCCATCCAAAAATGTTGATTAATTCGATATAACCAGTTCCGACGGTAATCCAATGGTCATTGGCGAATGATTAGGTTTCGTAGCTACAAGTGGGTATCGCTAACAACAACAAAAAATCCTAAAAATCATTAAGTTTCACGAGAAACTTAATAACTTTCGTCCAAAAGACAGCGGCTTAAAAGCTAGATAGATTTCCCAAGCGGCCATTCGTTGAGATAATCCCTATTAAAGGCTCTCGTTATTTCATAAAGGTGCAATGATGAGAGAGAAATACATTAAAGAGTTGAGATGGGGTAAATCAGAATATACACCAAGTAGTATTACAAGAGAGGTGAAACTCCGTACAAAAAGCATAATAAATATTGTTGCGCATGCGCGTTGGGAAATAAAATGCTCCTATCCTGTATATTTCTAAATTCCAACCGTGAAATTGATGGCTTCCTTTCTCAACTAGCGTGAATATAGTACTAATAATAATTGGAATATTGCATACATTGGCACACAGCACTGCACGGATCGATTCAATTCACACCGACACAAGCAATTACTTATAAAGACTCAAAACTTTATATATATATATATATATTTATATATCATAATGAATTAAAATAGCGTCATATTTATCAGCGAGCAAATTTTATCCAGTTTTTTCTTATTTTTTTTGTTCCTTCTCGTCCGATCAATATGCCAGTCTGGATAATCGTATGGATTATATTACACAATCATAAACAGTCGAAGCTTATTTTAACTCTAGAAAAAATAGCGTCCACGGCACCACGAACTAACACTGGTCAACTAGATAGTCATTAACCAACCCTGTTTCAGAAATATAATAGAAAAAAATTGTGCACAATTTCAGTGACTAAGTAAAACTTCCGTCGTATAGCGTTATTTTTGTTTGTTTTAAATGTATTTTGGCAATTGACTGTTTGCATCAATTGAACAATAAGTATCCTGAGAGTTTTTTAAAAAAAATTAACCATTCGTTTTTGTTTCGCTTCCTAACTTAGCCAACGTGAATCTAAACATAAATAAAAGAACATTTTCCCCTCTTCCAGGACCGCGATTAAATTCTAACTCCTTAAGCCTAATTCTTTTATACGAGGTGAAAGTAAAAGAATCTTGTGATGAAATCAAAATTAAGGTGCCACTACTTTATTGCCATACTTTTATCAAGAAATAAAGGATTGTAGACTTTTCGTCACTCTGTATAACGCCTTCAAAATTAGTTTAAGAAATGTTTCGATGAAATGGAAACGCTTAACACACGTTGATATTTTGTCAGCTATCTGTTCATCGAAAAATTTCAATGAAGAATCATGATGAAAAATCAACTGGCCGATTCATTAAATTTCATCCGTGATACGAGACTATTAAGCTTTACAATCCATTTATGGCGCGTTGCACCGAACGCTGGTAAGTTTAATCAACAAAATGAACGTTTGAATAAAGGCAACATCGAGGAAATGCTGTTATTATATTAGAAGGGATAAAACTTACTTCGACGAACATTCCCCGAGACATGAAAATAAAAATACTGACGGTCATGACGATGATTCATTATTGTTTTTGTCCTTATTTTCAAAAATGCGCGCTTATTTTGTAATTAATAACGTGTTCCTCCAAGTACATCATTTTCGATGGAAAGGCAAGAATAAAGTATAATTTAATCGAATTCGTTTAACAAACACTCACGAAATACAAAAATTTCACAAAAAATTCAGTCACAAAAATCGGTTCCTATATATATGCATTTATATATAATATATTCATATCGCAACTAAGATTTTTCAAGAATTTTTTTTGGTTTTTTTTCTGGGGTTATTATATAGATATATAAGGTTGGTTTAAGGCAATTATATAAATATTTATATGGGAAACACGCATGTTTTTGAGCACTAAGATATAGTTATGTAGAGTATATAAGTACACAGTGTATAACTTAACAGGTTGACAAATTAGACAGCAACCAATGCGAGTTTCAGTCATGGGATGAATGCAAAATTGGATTTTCTCGCTGAGATTCTGCAAAATAGGACTTCATTCGTGAATTTCGCTAAGAACTAACAATTGGCGGAAGATCGAGTTTTGAAAATGCATATCCTTAAATAGCTAAGAAAGTTTTCCTTCTTTCCACGCCCACAAACTTCTGCGGTTACCTTAAGAAGGTTGGAATTAAAGAAACGCTTTTATATTCGCTGCTTACTTAGTATCGATAATTATTAATCCGGGTCCTTACCCCAATTAATAGAGATTAATAAATCGAGTCACTGATGATAGAATGAGTACTCCAATTCCGAGTTTGAAATTCGATGCAATCATCGAGTTATTTCCTCGAGAAGGAAAGAAAGGCAAATCATCGATCTCTGGAGATTAAAGGTAGACAAAATGTGAATTGTCCGAGCATAAGTTGCCATCAAATTTCGATGGAAATCAAATTTCGGCTTCGAGAATGATGGATATACAGTAGCACTTTGAAGTGAACGAAAACACACAGTTTCGATAGTTTTGGGAACGTGATAAGTAGTAAATAGTAGAGCGAGTAATACACGAATCAGCATATTACATTTAGTAGTAAGAATAGTTAGACCGTACAGTATATGTGTTAGGAATGTAGCACATATATCCATATATAGGAAACAGGTAGGAAAAGCCTACTATCGAGTAGAAATTACAGAGCAGAAAAATAGACATTATTCCACAGTATAGTATGCATCTCTAGCTCCACAATATGAGCCACCAAGATATAATAAATAGGCTAAGGTTTTTGAAAACGATCACAGACAGCCTGGGAGAAATAAGATGAGATTGTGTGAAACTTAACCAACATGAAATAGAAAAAAGGAGATAATAACGAACAAGTAATAAAGCAATTCAGCCCAGGATTTTGCAATGACCGAGGTCCAGTGCTTTATCATTGACAACAACGCACCAAACATGTTGTACAAGTTAACTGATTCGATGCTTAAATCCAAATAAAAAGAAACTAAGTTATTATTTTAAATCTCAGATTACTGTTCCTTTAGTTTTGACGAAAAAAACTTTGATAATCGGTGATCAAATACACATAATTTATACAAATATTATCGTAATTATGTTAAGAGCATACTCGCATATAAATACCTTAACTTTTAAAATATTTTAATACCGCTGGTAATAAGTATGCCGAAACGTTTAGTAAAAAAAAAAAAAAAAAAAAAGTTGACATTAATTTTGATAAACGTAAGAAAACAAAAGCAAGAATCGTTAATCAAATAAATAATCATCTTTAATCGAATAGAATAGTGTTTCAGAAAACATTTGCCACATTGTGTTTATTCGTAGTAGTAATCCGAGAATTAAAACTTAATTTTAGATAGCCTAACTTTTCCTCGAAAATCAAATAGGTTCACGTGAGTATCAACGAGTTAAACAAACAAAAATTTCGAATAATTAGTTCCAAAATGTATTTCTAAATTTTAAAATATCAGCTACCGGCTGCATGGTTATCAAGGCTACCCCTTGAAAACGGGCAATCACTGTTGGCAGTAGTGCAATGCGTGATTGCTCGCTTAGGGGGCCACGTAAGCACTGCGGCCTCGGATGAAACTCGTATGTCATTACAAAATACGGCCATCGATTTCATAGGTGAAATCCAACGCAAATGGTGACGAAGTGAATGGTTCGATGTGCATGAATTTCAACAGTAAATAATCGGTATTTCCGAGAATATTTTACACCGAACATATCTTTATTACAGGATAGCAGTAGCGTCGAGCATTTTCTAAAGCCACACCCGAAATCCCACGTGAATAATTTAACAAAACCGAAAAAGTGAGTTGTGTGGGTAAATTAGTTTAAAATTTTACTTTGTCCAGAATAACGATAACAAACCTGCGCAATGGACTACAAATCCAACGTGTACATTGTATATTAATGCATTTCTTGACAACCAGCTTTCGTTTAATGGCAGATAATCACGTAATGTTCCATAAAATGCTATCAAAACAAACCGCTGGATAGCGTTATGATAAGTCATGATAACACGCTGGGAATTTTTACAAATTCACGTACGCTCACGTTACGTGCAAGCATCGTTGTTATGTCAAGTAACGCATTTTCGATCTATGCAGATCCTCGACTGTTCAAGAAATTATCGGAACTGTACAAGAAAGTACATTTTTTTAAGCGTAGAATGTGTGATCATTGGCAAAATATTTAGCACGTTATTGCACGAGCTACATCGCCCACACCGCACATTGGACAGTGGTCAATGTCTGTGACGTTCGTGTAGATTTTTCGGGTGCAGCACGATCTACTATGAATTCGTATTAATAAATAACAAAACATTTCCCTTCCATAACTGAGCCGGAAGGAAAAATCTTGCATATTTATACCAGTAACTATGTAATACACACGCCAAAGAAGTAATAAACAACTATTGCATCGTTTCAAATCGTAGGTCGCACGAATCACCATCCGAAATCGTCATTATCCTAAGAGGTAGCCATATGTATACATTATCGTTAATTAGAGAAGGATGAAGAAGAGGAAGGGTAGAAGAGGATGCAGGCAAGGCCCACGTGGATTATTTGGGACCCACCATACATTTTAAGGATGGAATATGCGGGTATTTTTTTTAATGATTTTTTTTATCTAATTAACGTTTTCAACTCCAACAACGTGAGCAAAAACATGGGAAACACGGTGGCGCCATAACCGGAGCCCCACTTTCAAAGATGAAAGAGACATTTACAAACAGAATAGAGAAAAGTGAGTCACGTAACACTATCGAGATTTAGGAGTTATAAAAATGTACTGCATTACCACAACACGTTCCCATAATTGTGCGAGATAACATTTTGAATTCAAGAGGGGTCGAGCCAGTCGTTTCCTCCGAAAAACACCGGACGGAGGCGCCATCGGGCTCGTAAGGGGGTTTCGGACCCTATCCCGTCACTGAAAATTACGAAAGCAACTCCTGTTATAAATAATTAATAATGTTTGTTTTTATCGCATTGTTCATGGTGTTTTTTTTCCCACAAAATAAAAGGGGAAACCAGCAATTTTAAACTTTTAATAAATGCGAAAAGATAAGTCTAAGTACGGAAAAATCGTTTTATTTATATCAAGAGTTAGCTTCATAGTTGGAGATTTCAGGTATAAGGTTTCGGACTCCCCTTCCCCCCCTTAAAACAAGGTGGCTTTTATACAAGGAATAACAACCGAAAAGCGATCAACAATCGACATGTACGGATTAAGAAATAGCCATTTCTCCTTGCATCATTCCCATCGATGATATACGAAGCACATGCTTTTTTTTTTCGCCTTTGAAAAACTTTTACAGAATTCTTAACTTGATTCACTCGTTTGGTCTAAAATTCATCACCCTGCAGTTAAAACTGTACACCGAGTCATTCGTCGTACCTCTGATTTTGCCTCGAGTTCATCTTCTTTGAAATCGACCTATCAAATTGCACCGCTATTTGTCGTTCTGCTCCCAAATTCATCTTTCTAACGTCGATAACTTGATAAACGCGTTTGGCAATGTAATACATTGCTTAGAATTTTCAAATCCTACATCAACATGAATCCACCAACAGTTATTTTTCACAACTGCTCAGGTCAGCTACAGACAATTCCATGTTAGGTAAAATTCAAGGCAAGAATAAATTGTTAAATTAATCAGCCAAAAGAACTCATTAGGCAAAACCAGGGCTCCTCTTAACAGGTGTGATCGTGAATTCAACACACTCAACACATATCGTAACTTAACGCCTTGTCCCGTGCATTTTGTTCTCCTCGCAATGGAATCCACGTTTCCCAATTCATCCTCATCAAATACTTAAAGCGCATACAGAGGTCACCAATTAAACAATTTGCATATCAGTTCTTTCTATATCTAAATATAAGAAATTACAATTAACTTTGGTCAATACGTGTCAATACCTTTACAAATTCTTTCCACAAAAACAACATCGAAAATCCTTCCCACTTTAGCGGAAAACTATTCTACCCTGCAAGTTGGACAAACTGGGTCATTTTTGAGTGAATTACTGAATTACGCGATGCGTGCAAACACTCGGGGGGGTCCAACCCTATACAAAACAGTTGTGAACTAACTTACCGAACAATTCGAGTCTTATTTCAAAACGGACAAAAATATTAACGTTAATTGCAACAGCCGAGTATTATCGATCCGCCATATCCTAAATTACACAGTCACGATTAAGTACGAAAAGATTCTTGCCAATGCCAACCAACCTACCAACCAACCGTTAGAATCTCAAGTGCACGACCAATCTACACGCGTGATACGATTATGTACATCTATAAATACCTAGAACTATCGGGTTAATACCAATCTCAAATCTGCGATTCACTTTGTACATTGCCACGTGGGCCACTTATTGGAGCATTCAATGCTTCTTAGATGAAGCGAACCAAAGTGGCGATTCAGACTGCATTCCAAAATGAATATTTAATCAATTTTAATGTTTTTTTAAAATCTATACACTGTACGTGTTCTGAGTTTCCGTACGCATTCAGCCATTCAATTTTAATATAATACTATAGGTCTGCGCGTAATTCCATCATGCGTGTCAGAGCAGACTATTGATTCAGCTCGGAGCATTTGCTATCGACCATTTCCTGGGTGCACAATGGTGATGACGTATTTGCATAATTCCATATTTCAGCAGAACATTTTCCATCAAATATTTAAAGAATGCAACGCTTCTTACAAAAATCGCCACAATGGATCGTCATCTTTCACTTTGTCGAGTAAACTGTCCTGTTGTATGGGGTTTGAAAGATTTTCAAAAGTATAGTTCTCGACAGTTTTCGAGCACTTGACCCGTGCCACAAATCAACTACGGATTACATATTTGGGAGTATTTTCCATTCAAGGTCCACCTAGATTTCGAGGTACTTTCTGGAGTCGTACAACTTGAGTTGCACAGATCGAAGACTAGTGCGAGGCAAGCGACCAGTCGCTTATTGCGTTTTTCTCCAGCAGAAAGAGCCAATTCCTCCTCGATCTGTTCGGACACTAACTTCCAATTCCATCTGAATTCCACTTCTGATCCAACCGCTGTACGGATATCAGTCCAGAAAATCGCGGAAAGACGTACACACTAGCTAGTTCTAATAATCAATTTATAAGCCATGTCGTTGCGAGCCAATAAATCTCGCGAGTGCGAGCTCCCGTCCCGATTTTTATAGTATACAAAGTGCTTTGAAATTTTCTTTTATAGACTCATTATTTCGCTGCCTATTTTGTAATGCATCGTAAACACCTAATATAGAAATTTAGTCATCAACTCCGGTATAGACAGCAAAAAGTCAACAATATCAAGTACAATCGATTGGAAGATTGTGATTATCAATGGCTTCAACATGACTATATATAGAATAATACATTAATTGTTACAACAGTGGAGGGAAAAGAGCCTCTTTACCGTATTAGGAAAAGGAAAACTCCAAATCTTGCCGAAATAATTAAAACATTAACTCTTTTGGACGAAATCATGGAATCGCGCGCGTGCCTAAGAAAAATCGAACGAATGAAATGAAAAGAGAAACGACCGTTTAGGCCTAACATCAAATCGGGAAAATGCAACGAACAAACGTAGCAAAATAACGTCGAAGAAGCGCCAATGAAACTTACGGACGGTTAGAAAGTCAAAATGCCAAGTTACCTCATGAGAAAGGCGTAACACTCGTCAAAGAGAGCATCAAAATCAACAAGTTTCTGCCAGCAAAACCACACGCCATGATGGCACTGTCCCAGCATGCAATGCGAGCGTGACGTCATGGCGTCCTGGATTATTTTTTGCAGATATTAATTAAAGGGTCTCGTGATATGAAAAGGACACACGTAATGCGCTCCGTGTCGATGTATGGGCCTTTTTCGGGCTTTGTTGACATGGCTCCATAAAACGATCCCGATCAAACCACCCAACCAACCAAACGAGGAAAACTAAGAAAATCATTGGATTGAATAACCCGAGTAAATCTGATATTAACTCAGAGCGAGTCAGTCAATTTTAAGAGAAAGAAATTCTAGATAATAAATAACAATTCTTGAGCAAGATTTCGAGCAAGAAATGGAGTGGGGCAGTGGGCTTGATCCTCTAAGAAATATCAAAATTTTATTAAGAAATGCAAAAACTGCTTTTCAATTAAGCTCAACAACAGAGTATATTCAAAATGGGCTCAATCGTGATTGAAATGCGGCGTTAGCATCCATACATACAGTAGATGATTTCTACGTGGTTCCATGACAATCAAAAATAAAACGGATTCAGGTGTCTCCGAGGCACTGCCATTAGGCCGCTATTATGAGATGTGATGAGTAGGTAACGAAGGATCAGTTGCACAGACTAAACTAAGATAAGTCATTAAATTTAATCTCGCGAATGTCATGTTTGGACTTTGAAGAGTGCCTCTGTGCGAGCTGGGTTTAGCAAAGAACAAAATAATTCCTTCTGGTGTTTCTATCATTAAATTAACCGAAAACTGTACAACCAGTCTGTAGACAAATTCTTGAGAAACCAGTAACCGAAAGTGGTAACGTATGGATGGAGAAGCACGTAAATGTTCTAAATAAACAAATAAATAAAAAAATGACTCACTGCGGATAAATGATAATCTTAATTGATTTTAGCAGTCTTATGCAAATTTCATACCATCTTGTCACAATGACAGGCGGGAGTAACAAAACTGCGGTTTTGCAGAATTGGTAATGACGAGAAAAATGATGCAGTATTCTTTTTAACGCTAACCAATCATTGATTTATATTATTAGGTCGCTATAGCATAATGTCATATCTTGACAACGATCTTGTCATATTGATATTCTAAACCGTATGCACGTTGAAACTTTCCCACGCGATTTTCATTGCTATTTTCGGCATCAGGAATTTTGACCTTCTCTGAAAATCTTAAAGTTGAGTGAAGCTATTTTAAAATCTGCCAAACTGGGATTTTGAAATTGGACCGAAAACAATTTTCTAGACACCCTGTAAACCTTATGACTTTACAACGACACTACATCTGCATAAAATATTTGTTTCCCTTATTTGACGCGTTGATGAGTGTCATCTTATCTCCGCGAATGAGCACAAGGCCAAACAGTAAAACAAATTACAGATAGATTATGAAGTTAATTTCGCCGACATAAACATCCCGAATCTCGTCGATAAATACTTGAAACCTGAAATGTGCCGCAGAAGGAATCTACCTGCATCCGCGAATTAAGTTCTTCGCAGAATTTTTCCTGACTTTCACCGTTTTTTCAAGGCGAAGTCATTAAAAGGCAACGAAACAAGAAATGATGAGCATTTAGCGTTTTCTTAATGAATAATACCATTTTATTTCAAATACTAAAACTTAAAAAATGCATAACGATATAGTTCAACACGTTTTCGTAATTTCAGGAAATATCCTTTTTAACTGACGAGGATTTTGGTCGAAATGCCTCGAAAAATAATGTTGAGCATTCCTAATTCAACCGCAGTGAGTCTTAAGTAATAAATAATAAACATCAAAACTTAATTCGGGAGAAATTGAGGTGAAAAAGAAGGACGAGTGCTATAGAGATCAATTAAAACAAAAAAAAAAATAAGCAAACAAAACCTAACTACTGTCGGGGTGCTGGTTCAAACCTATAAATTATAAAGAGCAACTTATGGCCACTTCGCACAACATCGAAAAACCTGTTAAAATTTCTTTTTGTCGTTCAACCATTTTTAAACTGAAACTATACACAAAAAAGCCGACTAAGTGACAAAATAAAAGTAAAAAAACGTGAAAAGCTAAACCTACGGTATAATACAAAGTTGAAAAACGTACAGTGACCAGTCGTATTATGTAAGAATTAAAAATTTGTAAAGAAACAAAACTTGAAAATAAGGGAGATTGTGGATTATATACGCGAGCGGCCAAAAAAGTCGTGTTTTCGTGCATCCGCAGATGTTACTTTAATTCATTCCTGGCATAAAAAGGGTGGTCTTTTCGAGCCAAAAATATAGTCAAAAATTGCCAAACTCCAATTTGGGGTATAATGGCCGATTAAAACAGGATTTCGTCTGATCAGAGCTTCGAGCAATCTTCCATTTACTACGCCATACAGTTGCTCTAAAACTGGCACAAAAAAGGAGCAACATACAGTATACTCCGGATTAGATGCAGTCGTAACGCACTCGTGCTTTTACGGCGAAATTTACGGAAAAAAGAAACATTGCCGAGGCTTAATCGCGCGATTCTTGACGGACCTTTTTATAGCCACGAGGGGAACCTCGAAATGAGTCGTAAAACCCAAATAAAATTTGGTATTAGCTTAAGACTACACCTAAACGTTTTAAAAGAAAATACGCGAGAAAACGAAACCCAGTTCGGTTTGGCTTTCTTTCGTATTATTCATTCCATCCGAGAAATGTACAGAAGCAAGCAGCGCACGCGAGTAGGCTTAAAACTAATAAAAACAAAAACATAAATCAACATCATCATTACGAATTACACAAAATCAAGCTGCTCTTTCTGCGTTGCGCCAACGCGCCAACATAATAATGATAGCATTTGTTTGTTTGTTTTTCCCCGGGGACGGCGACCATTGTCTCACTGACGTAAAACTCGGAAGCTCAAATTTGAAAATGCATCTTCTAAGCTCTTGGTTTTTAAACTAAAGCCTCCGTCGCGTCGTGTAGAAAAAGCTCTTATTTAACGCCTTTTCCGATGCCTGGGGGATGCGAGGCGACAAAAAAAAATGCAAACTATAAACATAAAAAACAAAATTCGAGTTTGACAAAAACCTAACAGCGGACCTACGAGAAAGCTTAAAAACAACACAAAAATACGTCGTAAAAAAATGATGAAAAGATACGAAAAGAATAGGCTGGGTGAGAAAATGGTCAAACAATTAAGAACTCCACCTTAAAACCCTCCGTTCAAACCGCGTACGCCATATTTAACATTTCTATAAACAAAACATTGGAGAAGAGATGAAGGGAAAAAAAACTTCAAATGGGGCTATTTGCAAAATTGAACTATAAATATAGTCGGGTCCGATCAACGTATGAGGACTCAATTCCGTCAGAATCAACAAAAAAAAAAAGAAAAACAATACTATATGATGGGGCAGATGCGGGTCCCGCACAAATCAACAACAAAGTATCCAAAATGGCGAAAGCGGCTCGTGTTCATTTTCGGCTTAATAGGGGGGAAATATGCATGCTTTGACTAGGCAAGGTGACTTACGTTTCAAACAATCGAAAAAAAAATTAAATTATACAGCGCGTTCGTTATACAATACTTCGCATTCGGGGCTGCAGCAAACGACAGGGGGCGCCCTAAGTAATAAGGCCCAGCCATGGCGGGGATGACGATGATAATAGGCGAGACTAATAGAAGACAGCATCGGCAAGAAGATGATGATAATAGTAACAATATGTCAACGTCAACCGCTCGTCGATGGACAACGGAATATTACTTTTCAAAGAATAAAAATGGTTGTTAATTCTTCGTATTCTGCAATTCAACCATGTTCGTGATTTAAAGAGCTGTTTTAGCCGGACATTCATGTTCCTCGATCCGCGAACCCAACAAGTGCTTAGTTACTTAAAGAGTAGAACAGAAAATCAACGAAGAAAAGGGGTTTAAGGGTCACGCACATCCGAATTTTGACAAAAAGATTTTTTTTGGCCAACAAAGATGGATCCTTTTGCATCGATCTACGACATTTCTGAGCTGCCGATGGTGTCTTTTTTTCATAACATTTGGAATGGAAGCGGATATGGAATGGGCCTAACTGACTTCGAGGGCTCAATGGCTGGGAGTTATCGATAGACTTTGGTAGGGTGTGGAAAATGACGAGGAAGGAAGAGATATAACAAATGCTTATATGTACTTTTTTGGTCCCTAATATATAAATATCTTAATATAGTGTAGCAGCCAACAGAATAGTACTAAAAGAATTAAAAAAAGGACTACAGCGGAGAAAAAAAAACCTGCTGCTGAGAAAGTATTTTTTTTCGGTCTTCTAAAGGCGATCTTTTAAATTAATAAGTAGAAAGAAATCCTCAAGAGATAAAATCAACATAATCAACAACGTAGAGAATGCGAAGAGCGCGCATTTGTGTTGGCAATAGGATGAATTGGATTTCCAGCGCATCGGAAACGCCGGAAACTCAAGATGATACTCAGGCTGGGAATGTGGTTGCGCGAAGGTCAACGAGCAGACGTTAGGGGGAGCTACCGTAGCGCCAAGTCCGTCGATTTCATAACTCCGACGCCAGGTGGTGCAAGTGCAACATCGTGCGCACGCACTTTCATTTTCATCCATTGAACAACTTATTGCCAAATTGCTTCGACGATGTCAACCAGCGCAGTCAATGACAACGCCGTCAGCTTTTTGAATTACGGCGCTCCGTCTAAAGTCTCCTCGTCGCCCATTTCGGATTTCGGTTCGCCTCGGACTATTTTCGTTTTACATGGACCCACTGAAAACATTATGGATGGACTTTCCACGGATTATAAGCATATCTGAGCCATTAGAATGATAATAAATAGATACGGTATCGATGGATTGAGAGGGGAAAAACACAGGGCCGTCTCGTCGCCCGCGAAAATACGCGGCGGGCGGGAAGATCGGAGTCCCAAAAAAAACATCAACAACGACTTGGGGTTGCATATCGCGCGTATTACAGCATCGGAATCCTATAATATTATAATCAATGCGGTACTATTGATGGACAAACAACAACTTGGAGCTCCTCCTCTTCACGTTTTCGTCGAAGAAAAAAAGTGAACAAATATAATATTTTTTTCTTCATATATATACATATATAATATTTATATATCGGTCGGCTACTCGTCCCTTAGCCGGGCTGCTAACTCGTGAAATTTAGGCAGGATCGTATAGCGGAGAGGAGTAGCGGGTAGAAAAGCCATCAGGGTCTGGAGAAAAGCAAAATGGCGGCGGCTGCGAAGCATTCCCCCGTCGAGTACGAGGAGTCAAAACTGTCAACGCTTCCAGGAACCGGCCATACTATTATTTGGTGATGATTAAACAGGCCAACAACAACCGCGAAGGTGGGTAGCAACGGTGTAACGAACATTCCCCGCAACAGCCCAGAGACAGAAAAGAAGAAAAATAATAACGAAACGCGAGAGGGCGCTACGGCAGATCCGACGGAGCGTTATTATAACGAGTGGACACCAAGAAGAATTGATACGTACGGATTGGCTGGAATGCACCCGCAGTTCTTCCCGCTCAATTCTCGCCAAACTGAGCAGAGTAGGAAAAAAAATTGGATATGTTGGTCAAACACTGAGCACGTGCTCGGCGACGCCGCCCGATGGCCGATGAGAATGCACCGGACCCCCAGGCGGCGCTGCGGCCAATGTATAGCTCCCATTCCACGACTCGCCGAATGATCCTCCTTCTGGGGGAAAAATGGCGGATGTTGAGGTTGTACTCGAGGGGCGCTGGCGTCGATCGTGAGAAACGTCCTCGGAGGTTGAAGCGCCCTAGAGGCCGACGCTGGGAACTTGCAAGTAGCGGTAGATGTAGAGGCGGTAGTCCTTGCTGGCCAGCACCACCGAACCGTCGTCCATGAGGGCCACGTCGAAGCACTGAGCGTGCTTCACCTTGCTCTCCAGCGCGTTCACCAGGGTGCCATCCTGGGTGAAGATGGTCAGGTTGAAGTTGTTGTGGTTGTCGGCGATGAGGATCTCGCCGCTCTGGCTGATGCCCACGCCGATGGGGTAGTTGGTGATGCCCTCGCCGCCGATCTGCCGCAGGTAGGTGCCCTCGTAGTTGAACACCTTGACGCAGTGCGCGCGGTTGTCGCTGATGAAGATCTCCTGCTTGTCGTTGACCACCACGCCGTTGGGGAACTCCAGGTGCTTGGAGCAGCCGAACTTCTGCAACACGGTGCCCATCTGATCGAAGATGATGACCCGCATCACCTTGCACTCGACCACCACCACGCGGCCCTTGTTGTCCACGGTGACGCCTCGCGGGTGCTGCAGGATGTTGGCGCCGAACTTGCGCACGAACTGGCCGTACTGGTTGTAGATCTGGATCTGGTGAGTGGGACTGCGTTCCGTCACGATGATGTCGCCGGAAGTCTTCACCACCGCCACGCGGTTAGGGTAGAGCAGCTGACCGTCGCGCTTGCCGCACTCGCCGAACTGAAATTTGAAACGACCCTCCTTGTCGAAGATCTGGATGCGGTGATTGTTGGTGTCCGCCACGATGATGTCGTTCTGCGCGTTCACGGCCACGCCGCTGGGCTCCGTGAACTGGCCCTCCATGACGCCGAACTCACCGAACTTGCAGTGGTAAATCATCTTTTGGCGCTTAATTTGCGACTTGGGCGGGAAAGAGGTGGGCGCGGGAGCGCTCAAACTGGTGATCAGCTTGCTGGACATCTCGATGATGGAGTCGCCGCCGGACAGGTGGAAGTGGTCGCCGCCGTTCTGGAAGATACTGCCGTCGCCGGCGCCGCTCGACCACTTCTCGTAGGGGTTCATGTCGGTGAGGCTGGTGGAGAACGGGCCCAGGTTATTGGCCGAACTGAACCTCTTGGAGAGCAAGTTGGACTCGAAGCCACTCAGGTGGCCGTTGGTGTACGGCCTCTCGATAATGCCATTGGGCGGCGGCGGTGGCGCCACTCCATTGACGCCGCTGTTACCGTTGACGCCGTTGGGGCGAGCAATGGGCTGCGGCTTGTTGGGCGGCGCGTCCGTGATGGAACGAATGTAGCCGAAGGTGTTGCGCACGCCTACCTGGATGGCTTGGTAGTTGGACACGAACTCTATGTCGAAAGCGTTGTTCTGCAAATTGATCTCGGGGTTGTAATTGATGATGTTCTGGAACTTGGCGTCTAGTTGCTTCTTGAAAAGCAATACCTCCGTGTTGCTGGCAAACTTGAGAAGCCGCTCCAGGAAGTCGCACGTGTGAAAGATCTTGTCGATGGACTCCTGCACTTTCTGGCAGAGCAAATTGAGCGATACCTGAGAAATAAATCATTATCAATAACGGTTCATTAAATGTACGGACTCTATACTTCTATCTTATTGTTACGGAAGAAGCGTACCTGCTTAGTGTTGAAGACGCTGTCCAGTTCCTTGAGGGCCTCTTGCTTGCGCTCCTCCAGCACGGAGAGGTAAAACTGAAAGGTCTCGTTGATCTCGTTCTGCGCCTTGTGGTACTGCACCTGCAAGTGGGTGTTGGTGTGTTCGACGCTCTTCAGCGAATTGCGGAGGTCGCTGCTCTTCAACTTGCCCTCCTCGCTGAGCTGGCCGATGAGACTGACCTGCTTGGCGCCGACGTCGACTAACTTGTCGTAGTCGTGCAAGCCCTTTGGATGCTCCAGCAGGGTGCACTCGGAGCAGATGGGCGCGTTGCACGTCTTGCAGAAGTAGCGCAGCAGCTCATTCTTGTGCCGGGGGCAACTCACCGGCTTCTCGACCTTCAAGTCGTCCTTGCCGCTACTCTGCAGCTCGCCCAGCGTCAACACGTGGTGTCCCTCGAAGCAGTGCATGAACTGGTGCGCCATCACGCAGTTGCTACACAGGAAGTTGGCGCAGTCGAAGCAGCGCGCGGTGGCGTTCGACTCCTTGCTCTTGCAGGCGGTGCAGTGCAGCGAGGCGCCGTCCACCGCCGACGACTCCAAAATGTTGCTGATGGCGTAGTCGGAGAGTAGACCGGCGACGCCCTGCGAGCTCAGCGCGCACTCCTGGTGGCACTGCGGACACTCCAGCTTCTCGCCGCTCTCCAGGCTCTTCTCCAGGCACGGCTGGCAGAAGGTGTGCAAGCAGGGCAGTACCTTGGGGCTGGTGAACGTGTCATTGCACAGGGTGCACTTGGTGCTCAGCGGACTCTCCAGGCTCGGTTCGGGATCCAAGAGGGACGAGAGGGCGCCGTTTTCCACCAGCGTCGGGGTTTGAGAGGCCATCTCGCACGGAAGCCGCGCGTTGCTCGTGTCTACCTTCACACCTGGCGGGAAAAGACAAAATGAACAGGTTCAGTTTGCGGGGAATACATCACAGTACACTACGACTATAATCCCTATAGCTCAGAAACAAAAGGTCAAGGTCAATCTTACGAAGGATACATGCCAGAGTGGCATTTTTTTTCTTTTCAGAATGCAGGGCGCGTTTTCGACATTTTTGGAACCAATTTCTGAATATTTGGATATCATTCTGCTCGATTATAGCAGAATGACACTGTCTCCAGAACTACAATATTCCACATAAGGCAAAACGTTCGTTTTTGGACACCTTGAATAAGTTATTCCACATGAGGAATACTTTGGGGGTGACACACATTTTTTCGTGGAGATTTTCCCAGATTGCTACTCGTTCGAGGAGGATTTGGCACCTTAAAAATCCACCGAATTCAGTTCGGGATCAAGCTATAACGAAGGACGCCGCGCCAATTCCTCGCGGGGCGATATTTAATTAATGGATTGCGGCACACGGCTGGCGTTGATGCAACTCTTAATAATTAATTCGTGGATTTCCGAGGACGAGAGGTGAAGAGGTCTACGAGCAGTAAAAAAAAAAACGAAAACTTACAACGGGTAAATAACAGGTCCAGCATGAAAAGGTGCGACAAAAGCAAGCTAACTTTCAGTGTGAGTCAGTCGGTTGGCCTGATGACCATGAACGAGCGCTATAGTGAGCTACTGAAAATGACCAATACAGTTTCACGGATGACTAGTTAAATGCCCAATGGGCTTTCATTTCCAGTTTCGTCTGGTCGCAACCTTGGGGAAATGTGTACGTACGTCATTCGTGTAATTAAAAAAGTTAACAATGACCTATGTCCAGCAGGGCGTTTGGGCGGAAACAACGTATGAAAGACCTAATTGCTTCATTATGTACAGAAACGAGCAAATCAACCCTTTAACCAGAAGAAGCCGGTGAACATTTGGACAAAACAGATCATTTCAAAAATAGTATTTTGACCCCATTTAGCTGTAGGAATTTTCTTAACGCCATTCTGAGCGGTAGAGGACGTTGAAATCTCGAAATGTGTTGCCAGAGCATGGCAACAGATACATGTACATCTCTAGGCGACATTGCTCATATTGTTTAAGAAGCAATATGCTGTATTCAGAATGAAGCAATTGAATTGAATTGATGCCATCTTGAAAACGTCCCCAGTTTTCTTGCATGTTATTATTTAGTGGTTCGGGCTGACTTTTTCGGTTATCATTTTACAGTATGTTTCTATAGGGTGGGAGCACATTGAGACTTTTAAATTAAGAAATTTACTTACCGACCACTGGCGCCACCCAGCGGGCTAA
>JAQGAO010001369.1:0-24821 GCA_034697705.1 Ommatoiulus sabulosus
TTTCAACATTTTCAGAATAGGCCTATACAAACTTTTCCCATTTTAAAAATGTTTCATGCAATTTTTGTAAATTTAAATAGTAAATTTAAAAAAATGTTTTCCAGAGTCATATTTTGACTTTGTCTTTGGTCAGGAAATTTTTTTTAAATTCATCGCGTATAGTCTCTATTGGGATCGACGCATCTGTTAACCGTCAAAATTGCGTATATTGTCTGTTAGCCGCTATTCAAAGCGCCGTTGCGGCGATGAGAAACCCTCACATTAATTCGTCGCACCGAAAAATAAGTGCCTAGGTACTTCTTGATGACGTACATCCCTATAAAGTCCCTAAAATTCGTCTGGTGCGAACCTTTGGCAGGGTGGAACCTATTCGGCCTGACAGGAGTACGTGATGATATAGTCGTCTGCTAGGTTTCGAATTTTGTTTAGGTTATTCCAATTTTTATTAGTTAACAACATGTCAGGAGACGAAAATACGACAATTACTCGACCGCAGGAGCTTGTTGATCTGGACAATGTTCTAGCAAAAGGAGTCGACTACGTAGATAAGCACCTACAAGAAATTCGAGTAAGAAAGGCGCATCACACAGGTATAGTTTTTTTGAACATAAAACCAACTGATTTCTCTAATTATTGTTTGGGTTGATAATCTTTAGTATGGAATATACGGCATTGGCGTTGTCGGATCTATCATTGTCATACGCAGTTTGAGAGTGGTAAGGATAAATTTATGTACTCATGCAATTATCGCAAGTACGTGACTATAAAACTGTATAGGTCTTTAATTATTTCCGTGTCTATTTCATCTTCAGTTTGGTAGATTTCGACGCGCCAAAGATATTCCCAGAAGTTACATCAGAAAAAATGTACCCTTGCAAGGTATAATCCGCCGTGTGGACCCGGAAACAAAAATATTAATGGTCGAACACATACCGATCATCCAAATAAGGAAATGCAAACCAGGTACTGCCAGTTGTGTAGGTGTCATTTTTGGACAGATTCCAAGACCCTATGTTCTTTATTGACGCACCGTTTTATTATTGGCACAGATGACTTGCTACCGGTAGCACTGAGTGGCGTGCGGATGGGAGCTTTGGGCTACCAGTGGCTGGATATTGCAGCCCGGAACCAGAAAATTGGATTCACCTTGCTTTCTGTAACTCCTAAGAACGAAGTGGAATGTATTGTCACGCAAAACGAGGTAACTCGCGTAAACTTACCACCGTAGCTTAACGTGTACGCTTTTAATTCACGATGATGTTTACGTTCTCCTATTGATAGGGTTGGCTGAAGAAGCGGTGCTTGAATACTCAAATCGTCCAGCTTGGACTTGGTCAAGTGGCCCCGTTTCAGAAAGAACTACATAAAAATAAACTTTACAAGGACCTTTATCATCGGCTTCTGCAATTGGAAAACAAGGCGGTCAGAGATCGCAGTGGAGTTTGGTCGACACTTCCACCTACCACATCTTGGTGGGATTACTTAAATATTTTCAATACTGTCTTCCAAAAAATTAGACATTCGTTGAAAAGGACGTCAACGGAGAGACTTACTGCTTAGATAGTCGTTTGTTAAATAATAAAAAGTAAACCTTAATTGTATATAGGATGGTACGTAATAAAATACTAGCGGACTGATCGGTTTGCTTGCCGAGTATTTTTCCTGCAGACTGTTCCAGAATTTCACTGGAAGTTAACCAGACGAATATTTCGGTGAAAGTCAATTGCTATTTCTTGCCTTTTTAGGGGTTTATTCTTATGGCATCGTTGTTAACGATCGATGAGCTTACACTGCAGTAATTTCAACAAAATATTTCGTGTCACCAAAATTATGTGCTATTCAATGTTTTTCAGCATGTCCATTTGTCATGCGGTAGATTAATAAGTGGCAAGAATCAATCTATTCAGGTTACAAAATGGCAATGCTTCCCATTGCTTTTATTATTTTCTAGAAGGTTTGAGTTTACAAACACACCAGGACAGTAATAATAATCATAATTGGAATAATAGGGGGGTAGGATACCTTTACCAATCAATACAAGCACTTGTAATAATGCTAACAAATACAATTGGCAGAAAAGTGATAATAATTACTTTTCTTGTTTAAATACAAATTCACCGGAAAAGCAACGTACAAATTGTGTTGATGCTAAAAGTAAAACAATATTGAATTAAGGAACTAATGTCGTTAATACGAAAAGTTTATGCAACTTGAGAATCAACGTCTCAAGAAAATTGTAAATCAAAGCATAAACTATTAAAATCATAATTGTAAATTAAAATATGGCAACAAATTGTTTTCATTCGTTCATTTTAGAAGAACAAGGACTTTAAATGATGAACGAAAAATAATCGAAAAAAAAAAAGATGGGTGGTAAAAAAATCACAAAAGAAGTACAATTGCTGCCTAATGAGATTTGATCATAACGGGAAAGGAACGCAAAACTAGAAATAAAAACAACGAAACTTAATAAAGATGTAATGATGAAAAGTTATGCCCTAGAAATAAATATCATGACACATAAAACCGAAAGTTTACAAATGGATTATAATATTAAAAAATGGCCGCAGACAAAACTAGAGATCATTGGCTTTCATCGCTTCATTAATCAGCTATGATGTTTCGTAATGTCACATAAATTCTGCAAACGAATAATGGATATCGGTAAATTTCAATTGGCAAGAAATTTACCGTTCAGAAATTCAATTTTCCATATTCCATATTCCATTTCGTCGAATGCAGGTCTAGTCGTAATGTTCACTAAAAAAAATCACCTTCGCAGCACTGGTCATTTAACTCACCCTAACGCGTCCTCACTGGCACAAATTGTGTAATTTTAAGAATGGTAAGCATTGATTTATGCAAAAAACGCTAATGATAAATTTTAACCGTAACATATACTAAAATGGTGGTAGATACTTATTTCATCATGGCAGAAACAACTACAGAATGAATACAACGGAGCATTGCCGACCAAGGGTCGAGGCAAAGTTAAACAAAAATGCGAAAAACATGGACTTGTACACTATTGAACCCAAAACCTTGCAAAATAGATACTATTGTAATGTGGCTTACTCAGTTTTAAACGACATACTATGAATGAAAAGCAATCGTGAAAGTAAAATACATAATATTGGATAGAGAACAAGTATCAGTGGTTCAAAGTTTTGTGAGAAACTCCAAACTGAAGTAAAAATAGCTACACAGTTAGCTGGTCAGATTCTCGGTGTTACTTAATATATGGCTCGAACATATAGTTAAGGCTTTTACTCACTACCGTACAGGTCTATAGAAATCTTTCGAGTGTTTATTTGGCAGATTTTTTTATACAGGACTGCTAAGATGAGCGTACAGATATAGTTATAACGGGGTAAGTGATTACATCGACATCTTATGATCAATCCACACATAGGATCAGGTTTCATTTAAAATGCCATGTAGGAATCGCTCCAATTATGGGCCTATTAGACAATATTTTGTATATTCAAGTGCAAATCTTGCATTTAGGCGACCGAGGGTATCTGGTGGACAGAAGATGTTATAGTTTGCTTGAATTATGGCAACAAGTGGCAATTTTACAACTTTATTGACACGTTGCCGAAATTCAATGGGTGCGACCAGGCAACAAAAAAATGAAAAAAACTACTTTGTTGCATTTTTGCTTTGCTCTTTCTCGCAAATAGCATTCAGTCTTAGTTTAGAGTATTGGACGTTTATTGTGAAGGTAAAGCAAGGTAACTGCTAAATACGAATGGATATTTACAACAACAAAATTGTAAAAAGAATGAATCGCAAAGTTCAAAATAAGAAGCTTAAAGTGATACAAAAAAAAAGACATTGGATTTAAACTGTTTTGTTTTCAATGGGGAAAATATTCAGGTCGCTTAATAATTCACAAATTTTAACATATGCGAGGAATCGTTTTAGTTATTCACAAAAAAAGGTATGTTTTGGAAATACGAGATCCTAAACGGGCATTTTTTATGGAAAAAGTTTGAAAACCAGATCGTGAATATTACATAGCGTTTTAGTTGGTTAAACGAAGCTGATTTTTATGGAATCGAGGAATCATGACGAAAAATATCGAGACTAGAGATATGGAGCAGCTTTCCCTCCTCAAAAGTTCTCATTAGATTCTTTTACCGGGAATTTTGTAGTGAGATTTTAAAAAATCCACAAAAGCACCGATTCTTTCCAGTTTACTTAGCAGTTTTGGCGTAGTCAATATGTGTAAATAAAATAAATGTAAATAGCCTATTTCTGGGCAAAGAAAATGTATCAATTTTTCAAAGAGATCACCGGATAAAAAAAAATGAGATTCTTAATAAAATAAAAACCAAAAAAAAAAAAAAAAACCTTATGCAGTTAGGAATACCGGTATAGGCTTTAAAATAAATGGTTAATGAACAGCTTTTACAGTCTGTTAATATGAATAAAATATGAATTAAGACTGTTTTTTTAAAAGCACTTTCATTATATTGCGAATGGAAATAAAATACTAAAATTAGAAGTAATAACCACAAACTGAAGGAGGGAGTGATTGGAAGTAAAAGAAAATCCTAAAAGGAAGAAATTGCTAAAATGACCATTAATTAGTGCATTTGCTCATGATATTCACAACAAATAAATTCTAAAAAGCTAATAACGTGGAATGAGACCCCAATACACAATCACAAAAACACAAAATCATTATTATGGTGAAAACCGGTCCGAGTGTGGAAAACAGTCAGTTGGACACAGCTCACAGGCAGAGGAACTAACAACTTCCGCTAATTGAGAGCTTATTGCATCGCGACGAACATACGTGAATTCAAGATTATTTAAGGATTCTTTCAGGAACCTAGAACGTTTTCCAGAATTTCGGTAGCCGCTAGAAAAAGCAACACTGTCGTGGCACTGCTTCAATTTGGTGGGACGGAAATGCTAAATCACCATCACTTTCTTTTTTTTTCTGCAAACGTTACAACTTTATGTTGAAGTTTATTCGTCCTAAAATGTGCCAAAATAAAAGTAAACATCTGTGATATGTTTGCGTAGATTCCGCCATGGCCCCCACAAGTGTGAGGGGTGGCTGACAGGGAGTTTTTTTTTAATATTTGTAAATATTATTTTTGCGTCAGCATTTAAACTGACTTAATTTAAATCTTGTAGAACATCACGCTGCTCTTAACCTTAGCAGTAGGGTAGAGAGATCGCCAAAGATCTTTGTCAGGGGTCCCGTTTCAGGATGTGGGGGCCACGTGGTATACGGTAGATGTTAATTAATCTGCAATGACGGAGTTAGTACGGTGTTCCCAGAATAAACTCGTGATTAAAAACTCTGGTCTTAAAAGTCTGGCGTCACTATCAGGTATTATTTACACGTAAGTATGTTATCTTGTATAAAGACTGCAGAAGTTAGAATGCAACAGGTCTTATACAGTACGTCGTTTGTGGAATTAACACATGTCTCAGAAGTCAGCAATCACCGCAAGCTCCCGTGTTTTAT
Source organism: Ommatoiulus sabulosus (assembly GCA_034697705.1). Taxonomy (NCBI): domain Eukaryota; kingdom Metazoa; phylum Arthropoda; class Diplopoda; order Julida; family Julidae; genus Ommatoiulus; species Ommatoiulus sabulosus. The sequence continues at coordinate 5,489 of JAQGAO010001369.1, forward strand.
GGGAGAGCTAACATTCAGGGGATAAATAACCAAACTTGACATTGGGTCGTCCATTCAAATTTGTACAGGGCTTAATCTGAGCAATCATTCACCCACTTATCATCCCAACCTAGAACAGCTTTTGTTTTCAAAAATGTACAGTCCATCCGTGTTTAGTGGACTCAACACGTAGGCTCGTTGCAGAAACCAGGGAAAGCCGCAACTCAACGTCACTTACTAGTGGGACCTCATTTTTATCCCATCAAATATTGCACTTCAAGTGGCACAATGATAAAATACACGTGCTTTTCTGTGACCTTCAGAGCCATCCGTGGACAAATGTTCGATGACGCACATATAGACAACGCTGCGTGGTGGCATCCACTCGCATCTGCGATAAGCGTACTGCTGATCGTATTTCTACAGGAACCTGCGTTACGAGCACTGCACACCTTGCCCAATAACATGCAGTTAAAGAAAAAACTAACAAAAACTCAGATATTGAAATTCTTTGAAAGGCTCGGTGAATCCGAACAGCGAGAGACAAGTCCGATTTACGAGAAGGGAAGAACCATCTTACGAAAAAAACACTGCAAAAGGGAACTTCCCTTTACAAACCGGTGGATGAGAAAAAGTGTTAAAAGACGAGAGATAAAATAAACACCACGGAGCAATGAAATTGTGGGCAAATACGTTTCCTAAAACTATACCGTAGTACACGTACCGAAAAAACACGCACACATAAACGACAAGGGCCTCTATATTTAGTTACTGTACAGTATATTTTTGGAAGCCATTGGTGGATGGCGCGCCCTCTAACTTACTTCGAAGCGCATAGCTTAATAGCTGCAAATATCTAAAAAAAATCACATTCGGGCTTAGCAAATATCGATTAAAATAATTCATCGGTGACTATTAGCGTTATCTTACAGTATAGTTGGACAAATTAAAATTTAAAACGTATACGAGAAAAATCACGGGGATGTCACAGACAGAGAGGAATACTACCAATATCAGCTAGAATTCATGCAAGATGGTCAACATCTTTGCACGCATTGAAAAAAAAATGTCGGACCATGGATGCAAAAATCATGGACTCAAAACGCAGCGTTTTCTTCGGAATTACAACAATGGCACTTTTTCTGGTGCTTGAGACACGCGTGCCATCCTCGCGGGGAAATTCCCCTGGCTAATTCACCAAATCGGAACGCCATAGGAACTACTTGGTGTAAAGAATAAAGGAAGATGACCAAGGTGTCACGAATAACGGGTGTGTCTACAAAACGTGGACAATGGATTCTGTACTGAATTTGTAAGCACTTCATTGCCCAAAGGAAGAGTCGTTTTACGGGTTGTTCGAAACGATTTCTGGCTTTACAAATTTGGAAATTGTCGCACTCTCCGTTAGGTGTCCAACGTGTCTACAATCTTCTAGCATCCACTCCAATTTTACCGATGTGCATAACATCACCTCAATTTTACAATTTTAGGGTTCGAAAATGGAGCAAGATGTGTTTTTATGCCTCTGACTGTTAACAGGCGAAAGAATCGACTATGGCACGACTTACAAATACGAAATAATTTTTTTTTTACAAGTATTAAAATCTCGACTTGCTGACTTGCTGGGTCGTTTTCCAATTAATACTAATTGGTTATTAATTGCACAAAATAGCGACGATCACATCTTGATAGTCAGTTCGGCCTTAAATACAGAAAGTTATCAAAATTTCGAAAAAATTTTTTTTTAGAAAATCATAAAATATCAAAGTCCTAGGTCTGAAATTGTAAATAATTAGAACTTAATTTTTTTTTTTGGCTTCACAATTGGAAGTGCTCGGTATACGCTTTAGATACAGGGTAATGACGAGGGTTAGGGAAGATTATACGGTAAGAAAAAATATGGCGATCACACGTTGAAATTGCATAACTTTTGTCATATATAAGGGTCCCCCAAGTTCGTTAGCTAGATCCTAGGCTAAGTCTTTGGTCAACGATCCTCTCCCTTAAAAACAAGGTGGAGGATTCTACACACACACAAACGCACAAACATACACAGTGGTATACTACACATACGTTACAGTACTCAATTATCATATGCTGCCAGAAGTTCGGCGGTTTCAGGAAGGGAAATGAACACGCAATTTTAATCACATCATCGAATCGTGTGGGATCACGCTAATTAGAACAGCATCTATATACAAGTTTCGCCGACTAAAAACCCAAAAATCTAAAAGTTTAAGTGAAACTAATGGTTCAACTAAAATGTCCTTGAATTCTAGGATTTCGCTATCATCGCCGTTACAGAGATCCATAAAAAAGTAGCAAATTTTCACGAGTATTTTGCAGGAGAATCTGGTTTTTTAATAAATTAAATCTAAAAAGTATTTTACCGTATAGATCACTATCGCTATTCTATTTTTAGGGTAAAACCAAATCTAAGAAAGAGGACAAACGAGAACTAAATTACGATTTTGAATGTAAAATTCGGTACGGTTACTCAATCATCTTTGCCTTACAGGAATTTCTGAAACAATATACATCAAGTTGTTTATATCATTGCAGACAAAATTTCGCTTTTTTTTTTTTATCAAAACGCGTCCATTTTTTAAAACCGCAATGTTTTAGATGGTTAGTACGGAATAATTGGGAAAATTTCGAAAGAGCAACTAGGATAATTCGATAAATTAAAAATAGGAACAGCGAATTATCCTACACTGGATTTTGGTCTTAACTCAAGATAGCCACTGCGTGATAAGTAAGTCATGGGTGGTACGAGTATTGACTCTTTGGCAAATTGTAATTTATCTTGCATTTGCGAGAAACCAACTTCTAAATCAAATTTTGTTTAAGGAATTGTAAAATGCATCAAATGTCAAGAAGAAGTCTGCGTTTCTTTCATATAGCGTAAATGTCTCAAAGTATTAAGGGGGGATCACAATGTACGACTTTATGCCTATCTTCAGAATTTCGGAACCTTAACACGATTTGGCGCAGAAGGGATATTTCCGTACAGTTAAAATAAACCATTCAAAATTCTTTCCTTGCCTATAGTGCTGCAAATTAATGGGTGAAACTGATGTAACGAAAACATGAACCAACCAACATAAATGAAGATTAATAAAAAACGTAGCACAAAACTCACGAAGTAGCACGCAAATACACAAAATAGAAAATGCTTATGAAGAATGATGACACTAATTAAAAATAGCTCCAATTCCACAAAATTACATTTTTAAGAAAAAAAAAACTTTTCCAGAGAAACCGATGGACTTGAATGACGAGAAAGCAATATCTTTAAGTGAGTTTTTCTTCGCAGGTAATATAGTTTATACAAAAATGGCCATGCAAGGAATTGAGAAGAAATATTTAACTGCAATTCAAACGTTTCTAAATCCACTTCACCGAGAGACATCGCCAAAGTTTTAGCCAAACAATGAACTTCTAACAATTTTAGTTTTTTCAGACTTAACAGTGACATTCACGGTTTCACTCGATTCTCATAAAGCGATGAAATCAAAATCGGTTGAAGGAAATTTAGCAGCGCATTTAGAAACGAACAAATTGACTTCAGATACTGCTATAGTTCAGCCTCAAAAGCATATAAATTGCGCGAAAATTGAGAATGATTTGAAATCAAAGTGCAAGTTGAATTGTCTCGACCAATAACAACCGATCACCACCAAAAAAAAAAAAAAAAAAAATGAGAAAAAGTTAAAAAATATATCAAGAAATTTCGAGAATGGAAAATATCTCACTAGTCATAAAAATATAACTTACTATAAACAGGAACTAAACAAAACCTCCGCCTTATTACCAAACGTTCGTAATGCCACTTTGCGCTTAAGCATCAAGATGGCAATTTTTTTTCGTATACCAAAACATCACACAAAATCATCGTAGCTCACTCGTAAAATGACTAAAGAAAAAATGAAGGTCGATAATGGTTGAGATTTCTCATAATATGTTATGAACAGACTCAATTACTTCTCGTCAGTGTATTCAGGTTGTCATCATCCCATCATAAACGTTAAAAAAAAGTAAAACGTGACAACGGCTAAAAAAAAGACAGAAAAACCACATAGAGAACGTCACAGACACCAAATGGGCGGCACACTGCCAGTTCTCATTGTACGGTTTGAATATTACATCCCTAATACGGATTCAAAGTTGAAATTAAAAAAAAGTAAGCGTGGCACACATAAACAAACGACCACACAAACAAAAATATAATATGTATAATATTATATATATGTATATATTTATAACATAGAGCTCCGCTTCACCAATGAAGGCCACCAAACTTTGCCAAGTTAGCTGTTTGAACGTGGAAATGGGCAGGATAATCGTGGAATTATATAATTGCTCGTGGCAAAACATCAGTGACACCACGAGGAAACATGAATGAACAAACGTGGTTTGGATAAGGAAATAAAAACTTTAAGTGACAGATAAAAAAGTGAAGTTTGGGCAGTGGACCATCAGCAGTCTCGGAGTAATGAATCGGGCCTGTATACCATTTCAAAAACAGGTTAATAACAATTTTGAGCAATTTCAATGCGAAGATTTCGGGTCGGTAGAACATCCGGAAGTTACCAAATCTTAGTTATTACACATTACTTTTAGAGTGCAGTAAGATTGGGCAGTTTTGGCTAGTGAAAACCTAATAGCTTGGGTGTAGTAGTGTGCCATGCGAAGCACACAATTTTCAAAGATCAAACGATTTTTATATTTTTTTGATACAGAGAATGCAATTTACTGTTAAATCAAACAAATTGTTCAGAAAAGTAAACAGACCTGTTATTTTAACCATAATGCAGTAAAATTGATATCTACTGCCGGATTATCATGGTTGATGATGATAGTAAAATTTTGGACTGTATTATAGAGAGGTCCCACGTTTAATTGGGAATTTGTGGAGATGGAAACAACAGAGACGTGACAAAGTGCAAATTCATGGGCAATTTCAGACCAAACGTCCTGACATTGCCTCCAAAGAGCTTTCCATCCCTTACTGCACTTTAGAATTCATGGGCTCAAACTTCATGTCGACTTGAAGGGCAGTACTGCGTATACTGGTAACGGGAACTGTGTCATTACAAATAATTGCAACAAACTTCGTTCAATAGTTTATCAGGTATCACTTAAAGTGTTACTCATGTTCATTTGAGCGCAAATTGCATGAGAGTAATTCAAAATGCGCACGCTCATGGTCAGGCTAATGAAAAACGGCAGGAAATCGGCCAACGAAAGGAGAGAATGTAAGACAACAACCCAACATTCTTGTGACCACGATGACAAGTAATTCCATTCAATGATGGTAATTCCAACTCAATTTAAAACTGATTGGTAACTTAAGTCAGCCCTTCTTGGAACCTGCAGATAACAGTCTGGCAGACCGCTCACATTAACAGCGGATAGGCGTTATAGTTGTGACAAAGTTTTGCCAAAGTTCCAAAGGAAGGTGGTAGGAAACGTCGTTGACCGAAAAACCGTTTAACAGCTAAATTCCCACATCGGCAATGTTGGTTTGGCAAAAACAAGAGCATGAAGATCTACAAAGGTTGGGGCCATATGTTTCGATACTGTACAAATTATTGTGAGGGCAGTGTCGTTACACCGGAGTGCTCTATATGAATATTCCATGATGTCGTGGCTAACTGTTATTTTGACAAAAATGGTTTATGTTACAAAGCAAATTTGCTGAAACGTTCGAAGGGGAAAGGGGGAATAAATGAAGAACAAACATAATGAAATCATGAAAAGGAAAGTTCACGGCAACTTCCAGTGAATGGTGCGCTGGGTTTGAACGTCTATTAGAAAAAAATGAATATTGGTTAAATACGGGGTCCTAGTGTTCAAATTTAAGAATGCACAACCGTTGACAAGGGCATCAGAGCAGCCAGAGATTGTATTTTCCGGCGCAAATCTGCTTCTGAAGTGCAGCGAGCGTCCACTTTCAGTGGTCAGCAGCGAGGTCGTGCCGGTAGGAGAACCCCTCCAAATTGAATCACATTAAAAACGCTTAATGACTATAACGAGAGGGGTTACCGTTACACGAAACTGGCCACTGCCACGAGCTGGTCCTCGCTAACTTCCAAAGGAACAGTGAAGTCACAATGGACGCAGGGCAACGTGGGAAATGAACAGAGAACAAGCACTAGAGCACAATTAGACACCACCTCAAAGTATGTAACAAGTGCGGTTATGATACAGCTAAATGTTATTGTAAATATGGTTGGCGATAAACTATTAAAGGATTACTTCGATGAAGGGTTTACGAGAGGAACCCTACAGCATAGCTGCAGCCCCCTGTACGAGTACACCAACAGAGGGCCGGTGCTACAACGTGCAGGCGAGGGTGAAAGGCTATAGTGGGTGGGGGGAGGTGATGGTGAAAGGTCATCCAGGGCTAGATAAGATTTAAGTGGCCAACATTAGTAAAGCACGAGACAGGCCTACCATAGCTCACCGCAGATGGTGACGAATGCTGATTCTTCGTTTCCAAATTGATATCACAGCTAAGAAATAATGAGATGACGTCCCACAAAAATGGACGTTCTCCGAAAACAATTTCGTTTTAATTAATTGTTAGGTTGAGTATGACCGCCACCTGGTGACATCATCATGCCCTGGCCACCAGATCTGTCACTGCCTTGATTTTGCTGCTGATGGCCGAGAGGGTTGCCTCCCAGTTGAGGAGGCGGCCGGGAGCCAGGGGGCCCCGACATCATGCTTTCTCGGCCTCCAGGGGGCCCCGACAGCATACTCTCTCGGGCGCCAGGGGGCGCCGACAACATACTCTCCCGAGATCCAGGGGGAGCCGACAACATGCTTTCCCGTGATCCAGGGGGTGCCGATAACATGTTTTCCCGCTCGCGGCGCTCGGCAGCAGCACGGCTGAGGACGTACTGCGCGGCGAACTGATGCTTCGGGTCCATGCGCATATGCTCCATGTGAGCCAGCAAGCCTACAAATAAAATGAAAGGTCACGCAAGCTTACATCTAAACACGTTCCAGAGAAGCGCATTAGGTTGAAGATTCCCGAAGCGTTGGAGAGACCCATATCAAATGTTGAGGTCATCATTGACATTACCTCCTTCGATGGTCAGGGTTTTTGGCAAAGACACGTGCCATGGACGTTCCAGAGGATCATTTTTCGATCCTCTTGAGGTATAACAAATGCGGATTCTTAAGAATTAAAAAAAGCAATGTTCGCGGATGCACGACTTACCCGATTCTTGCGTAAACACGCTCTGGCAGACGCTGCATGGCCACATGCGCAACGGCGACGCCACGCTGGTGGTTTCCGGATGGCTTGCGATGTGCTTGCGCAGGGAACCTTCGTTGACATAAGTTTTGCCGCATACTGGACAAGGATGATTGGCTGCTCGTCGTTTGCCTATACAATGATAGGCGGGCGCTGGTAAACATCACCAAGCAAGACAAAAGGACAACAAACACACAGAAATCAGATTCCAGACTGCAACTGCGGTGGCCAGTGAAAACGAACCCTACCCAAGGGCAGAATTCTTTCACAATGGCATACCAATGACCAGTCCCTATGATTTGAGCACGTAATGTAAATTTGGATCAAACGTGGTGCCACCCGACATCAAAAGGCAAACTTGATTATTTCACAGATACATGTACATGTAGGTAAACTTGAGAAGAATTTCTTTCAAAAGCATACACTGTGTTGGATGCTGGAATATCCATATAAAACTACGTACTGTATTTCATGAGTTCACAACATTGAGCAAAGTCAGCAAAATGTACCCAATGTATATACATATATACGTTGGGTATGACCACAGTATGGTATGACCTATAGGCCTACAGCTTAGGTCGTGTATAAAAAAGTAAACTTTTAAACTACATGTAGATGGTACAATGTGAAACGAGCAAATGGATTTGCTCAATTCTTATCTTTTGCCTTTGAACGTATGCAATTTCGCAGTCCTCGACGAAATTTTAATTTTTCCACAAAAAAAAAAAATAAATAAAATAAAATAAAAAAAAACTCATGAGGAATTCGTCTGTGAACTTTAAAACATGTGAAAGGGTTCCGAATTGCCCAACAAGCCTTCTCAGGTGACACCACACGCATAATAATCCCAATTTTTTTTCATCGTAATCTACATGAACATAAAAATATGAAATTTGAACCCTTTGAGAGCATTCATTTTGGTGCAAAGTTTTGCCGAATAACTAACTGTACGATATTGAAAATAAAACATGAACATGAAGATCAAATTAATTCAAACGAAACAAAAAATCATAAATGATTATTCCAATCTCGATAACGTATGTGAAAAATGTAATGGCAGAAAACAACACGGAGGTCAGCATTTTAAAGTGCGAGAGGGCGCCACACTCGACTTAGCGCGCAGTTTTACACTCAGATAAAATTGCAGCAGTTTGCAATTTTTTTTTACCATGATGATATTCATCACGTTGCAGTACTTATGGGACTCAAAAGCACTCGGTACAAATTAGAATCATCTCAGGTAAGTAATGCGATAACCACTACTCAAAGGGTTCGAAATTTCTGTGAGTTTGGAAATAAGTTTCCCCTCGTAAGTAGAGGCTGATTTCGTCAGAAACAGTGATCTTTATTTCTAAATGAAAAAAAATCACGCAGTATACAAAAAAACAAAACAAAAGAGTGTACTACACAGAAAAAAAAAGTGTGGCAGCAACAATACAGAAATTCAATTGCCAGATAGTCAGGTAAAGATCAGAAAGAGGCGACGGTAGCATAATTAGATGACAATCTAGCAGGAAGCAGAAGACAACCTTATTGGTTTTCAGAAACCATAGTAGCATTTGAATGATTCTTGACTTCATTTTGTTTAAACTTATTTACCACAAAAACATGTTTTTAGTCAAAAATGTGGCCCGTAAGTTTCCAAGTTGAGAGTGAATTAAAAATTGAAATTGGCACCAAAATCTTTGATTGATCTGGACCTTTTAAATATTTAGTGCACCTGTATTGGAGTTTATGAAAACAGCAAAGATTGAAATAACAAATGTGGAATCACGAAATTAGTACTGCATATTTAAATTTTACATCAGAACAAGTAAAGTTTAATGGACGATGGACGATTTTAAAGAGTTACATGAATGGTATTATGTATCTTGGCCGTCCATCTAGTGCACGATTAAACAAACTTAAGTTTTCCATTTAATACGCTAGTAGGTTTGATGACTGGATACATCTAGTCTAACACCATCGTATTGTGTCATATTTGCAACGTCAATTTTTGTTTTTTAAAAAATCTATTGTTCCTCGGAATTCACGAGAATTTTCCTCTGAAGAGACTTATCGAAGAACTCGACGAGAATTAGGTGCTTAACAGTACGGTTACTGAAACCAAAGGTTGTTGTTTGCATTGCTCTCAGGTTGTCTAATTTCTTAAATTCAAGCCTGGTTCCCCCCTTTTTTTCTGGGCAAATGTTCACATTCTTGACGAACTACAGAAATAACCACAATCACATTGAAAAAAAAAATGTAAACTCGTCGCAAAATAAGTCTTGTCACGAAACGAGCATTCATTACAGCAAACGTTGGATATTACGATGAGGCAAGAAAGACAGATTCGCGTGGTAAAAACGGAAGAAATAGGGTGAACATTGAAAAAAGAGAAAAAGAAAATGTCAAAAACGTTTTAAGTTAAATTTTTTTTATACCCGTACCATAGCTGCGCCCAATGTAAATGGTGCAATAAACTTAATCCAAGACCCTTTTTTCCACAAATTAGGCGCAGCTCAAGTTCCAGATACGGTCACGTAAGGTTGTGGAAGAATTAGAAAACCGAACCATCCAACTCTGGAAAACTTATAATCTCAACGGATTTCACTAGCTGCATTAACAAGTGGTTGTTCGAAGATGGACGAAAAGGACAGGAGAAAAAAAATTGTTCACATTCATTATTCGAATCATGCAAATGTGCAACTTGAGTGTTTACGCATCTTTTTAGGCCAGACAAATTTGATACATTGTTAAATTATTTATAATGTTTTTGAGCACATTTTTCCGCTTCAGAATGTTGAAGACACTTATACGCCAGGATCTGATCATTAAACGATGGTTTCATTCAACACCGAAGATAAGGTCCACAAACCAATTGAAATACTTGTTATTCGTTAACTTTTCATTACGTTTTGGTCAAGAGAACAGTTTTTATCTATTTTAAATAGTTTTTTTTTTTTAAAAATATAACTCCTGCTATTTCAGAATAACCGAGAATATATTCAAACATTTTAAATGTAAATGTTGTTTTTCACGGTTTCACTAAACTTTTACCAACATTCATTTTCACCATTCCATCGTCCGTCTATTTTGTACTCCTGCCATCATTTCAGATTTAGAACTCAATTCCGAAACAAAATTTACAACACTTGGTCGCTATGACGGGTTCGGCAATCAATCGCATGTTTCTAATTCATTGGGCACCTCTAGTATAATGAGTAAAAACAATACAACGTATACCATATATTTAAGGAAAGCTAGAATTTTAAAATTTTAAAATAAAAAACTTTTTTTTTATTCTCTCGTTGTTAATTAGATTTAAAAAGCTTTTGAATGCCCAAAATATTATCCCAGCAGGTAAATCCAAAAAAACCCATTAAAATCCCTAAATAATATTCAGAAACTTGATGCACCAGAAAATTGGAACTTTTTCATAATAAGGCTGAAAATAATTTGTGTTGCTCTGGTCATATACCAGCCTCTTCGTTTTATACGAATCGCGGTTTTGGCGGCAAGATCGTGGAAGATTGGATGAACATTTTTAAAGTACTGCCTAAGTCTTGACTTTAATTATAGTTTTACAAAGAAACAAAATGTATTAAAGTTTCTCGAGTCGATGAAAGTCATCGTAACGGCAAAATGAAATTAGAAAACTGCGCACAAATTATATTCGATTTTAAAAACATCGACTAATACAGGGCCTACTTACTTACACTGATACATATGTATATAAAATATGGCGGCTAGCAGCTACATGAGCTATACGGATTTCTAAAAAATCCAATCACATTACTTCACTTTCACAAGTTGCATATGAAATCGCCGATGCCGTTCTCACCCTGATCGCTTTTTACATGTTATATGTTGCTAGTATGGAACCCTTATTCAATTCACACTTCGTTTTAAATTTTCTCAAAATGTTTATAAACAGTTTAAAGCAGCTTGTGTTTCAATAAAATTTAGACAATTATTCCAGGATGAACAAGTTTCTTTAATCGATTTGGCAAATGATTGGATGCATTCTGAAAATCGTACAAAGTGAGAATTGTCTATTAAAACTGCATACTAAGGGTCCAATTCGTTTGATTCAAGCCCATTATCTCTCCTCATTAGATACGTATTTCGCGGTATTATAATTTAGGAACTTGCAGAAAGCGCAGATGAGGGTGGGGAGAAGGGAGGGAGTCAATTGCACAAAGCGTATACATAATGTATGTGTTTAACATAGCTACGATAAAACTAAAAATGTCCTACTGCATATTGCCTAAAAGTTGCAATATAATAAGCAACCCACACTACCTAGTACCAAAGAAGTGCTTGTGCAATGGACCCCCCCAATGGCAAAGTCCACAAAACGTCGACCCAAAATAAAGCCCAGATAACTTACGAAGAGAAGTAAAGTGAACAAGTTTTAAAAGTCCATTTCTGGAAGATAGATTAAAGTTTAAGATAAGAGTTAAAAAAACTGTCGACTAAATTATGAAACTACGTGTTTTAATGGAGAATTAGACAAAGAACCTAGGCCCACCACACCAAATTCCAAGTTTAAAGAAATATAGACAAATGAAAAATGCGGTTGATAGTGAATATACAATAGTTTGGGACTTTGACCGCCATCTTTCAAAACATATTATGGCTAAATTAGCAAGGTCGGCGCATCAATGATGCTGGTGAGAATGAGAGAGACAAAGCAATTATTCAGAAGCACTGCGAGCCGGTTGTACCATACTTCGGTTAAATTTAGTCACTAGAAATATGATCTTCCAATCATTGGTTAGCAACGACTTCGTGTTGCAACATCGAAAGTTAACATTTAATCAAATTTTAAATTTGAGAACACCATGACAGAAAAGAATTAGAGGTTGACAAGTTTGAACCGTCAATTTCAAATCATTGATTAACCGGAGGATGGTGCAAGCCGGCAATGTATGGCAAAAAGTGACGACAAATGTATGCATAGGGTGACGTTGGGGCAATGAAGACATTAATTTACGAACAGGATACAAGTCAGTAAAGTCATAGTGAATCAGAAATACGAGTTTGTATAGGGTATGGAATATCGATGACAGGAATTTTGGGAGAAAGTTCTCCTACGCAAAAGTGGCATTTGTAAGGAAAACATTATTTGCCAATCCATAGGCTTCAATCGGCAATAACAATAATAGAATGGTATATTTTGATTAACATAGTTTGGCACAACAAAATTTTCGCCAATCTATTTATCAATTTGTAATCATACCAATTTTTCAAAAGTACAAGATGTACAATTTGGTATAGCATTTTTCATTTTTTTATCTGCAAAGTACGCAGGGTGTCCACGGATAATCTTTATACTGCTAAACACTGACAACTGTTACCATATTTTTTGACGGAAATGATCATGCTCACTTTTCCGGAGGGCACTCTTGAAAAAATTCCTCATCGATAATTTATTCCTTGAATAGCGGGTATACGTGTGACTATAATGATTTTCTTCTTTGCACCAGACATTAGGAACACAGTGTAGCTACAGTGCCACGAATATATACACAGAAGAGAATACAAGAACAGTTGTATTCGTTTATATTCTAAACCCAAATGTTCAAAAAATTGGGATGTGCAAACGCCGAGTGACATAATATAACGGTGTAAGAAAGGTCAAAAGTCTTCCAATTTAAATATAATATTATACACAGTGCTAATAGTTAGGTCTAAGATCCAACGATCGTGAATTAAAAACCAACCAAAAAAAAAAGGTTAAAAAGCAAGAGCCGAACTCCGGACGGCATCTTACACCTCCAAACATATCACAACTTATGATCTGTCTATGCATTCGAGTCAACATTTTGAGTCCCATAAGTAATAGTGGCAAGTTTTTTTTTATTGACAGCGCCATTGCCATAGCAAATTGTCTTCGATTACTCTAACGAATGTCACACGCCGAGAGTAACCTCCATTAACCAAAATGGCGCCCACTCATACTAAATTACTGCATTTCCTTGTTAAGATAGTTTTGCAACTACTGTATCTACCGGCATTCAATCCTTGCATCGCCTCGAGGATCACAAACGCAATTCCAGACTTGCTCAGACAGTGTCTGACACGTCGATCTACAGAATCCCCATCTGACAACGCAATTGTAAGAAAAAAACAATACAATTTATCGCGTGGTTACTCCCACGCGTGATGTCAGATTGGGAATGCCCTTGACTGCCATAACGAAGCCAGACTTGACGTCAAGGAAGATATCTCGAGCAATGTCGTGGCAACGACTGGAAGCACGCCGTAGTTTGCTGGCCGACGACATACAAGAGTTTCCAAATCCATTAACTCGAAAACTATACCTGCTAGCCAGAACCACGTGCTCTGAATCGTTGCCGCGTTGTTACTTAAATTCCCAAACACCTGTTGCGATGCCAGAGGTGGAATGCAAGGAATGCAAACCGGATGGCTCTCTGATCCAACGCCAGCAATCATTTCCAATCGTACGGTTAAGCACTCGAGCGGTCGCCCTTCTCTGTAACAGTGACCCGACTGACCATTCCGAGCTCAAAACAACGAAAATATTCAAGGTTTCTAACAGGAACACTGCCATTTGGCAGCGTCCCGTAGAAGACCCAGATTCGAAATGCCCAGACACGGAAAAAAGGAACAAAAGTGAAAGTGCGCGCGGGCGCTCAGCGTTGGTCAGTCAACTCAGAGAATTAGGAAGGACGGCCCTGGCCCTGCCAAGGGTCCTTTGGCATCCAGAGGGAGCCTGGTTCCGGCTGGCAGCGGGTAGAGCAGCGGTGGAGGTTGCTGCAAGCGCACCCTGGCCATGGCGTCGTCCACGCCTTGCTCCCTGGCCAACTTCATGACCAGGGGCTCCCTGTTGGCGAGCATGTCCTGGCGAGGGACGGCGCTTCCGGCCAACATTCTGTCCCCGCTGCAGTTAGCCGCCTCGCTGGGCCCGGCCTCCCCGGCTCCCCCACCCCCGCGCTTGTTCTTGCCCTTCCCACCCTTCGCCCCCTTACGTTTACTTGTCCCACCTGATGCGTTCGGGTCCTTGTGCGTGGTGCGCATGTGGTCCAGCAAGGCTTCGTTGCCCAGGAAAAGCTTGTGACACACTGGACACGACTGGGAATTCTGGCCTCCGATCAACGCGGCGTGTTGCTGCGGATAAAGTAAAAGAAGATGGCGAGTTAATGGCATATCGACTTCGGATCAACCAGGGTTTAAACAACCCGAGAATCATGGGGTGTGTAGTACCTGCAATGGTAACATTTTTTTATCGGAGCAATGGGGTGTATGAAATAACGCCCGAATGCAACGGTACTGCGTTGCACATTCTTACCGCAAACTCTGTTCTAGAAATTTGTAGGCCTACCTGGGTCGTTGTCTCATACTCCATATCTTGGTAAATGATTACAGGATAGCATATAAATTCAAAAATTATTCATGTCAACTTATCGTTGTAAAATTGATACCATACCATTTAAAGATTTTCTTTGCAGGAGTATCCTGGAAATAATCTATACGTTAACATACGTAAACATGTTTTGGGATCGTGGACATGTGAGAAATAATTCCAGGAACAAAGCTTTCGCATTTCTTTGGTATAAAGAGACAAGCCGGTGATTCCTCTGTAAATTTGGTGTAAATTTTTCACACTTTTTAAAGTTCCTAAATTTATTACACCGATCATATACTGTACGTTTTCTTTTAAAAATAGGTTTAAATCAAAGTTGTCTATCTCCAATCGGTTTGTTTGACACCTTAAGAAGACATTCTACATGAATCCGAAAAGACAAAGCGCCTACAATCCATATTTTGTTTGATAATCATTTAAAAACATTTCATAGCTAATTTTCCTTGAACATTATTTCAAATAAATAAGTAATAGAAGCAATCTACGATGTAATGCAAATAACTTAAAACAAAGCTAGAAGCCAGCATGCATTTCAGCATGTCTGAAATGCTCATGTACTGTAAGTCCAAAGTTTACAATTAATTTGATGTATGAAAAACAGTTTTTTTTCACGCAGGTCTTCGCGTGCGGGAACAGAAAATTGCACAATATTGACAAAACTTACTATATTCACCTTGGATGTGTGAGTTCGCAGACTGGTTTCGGTGGCAAACCCTTTGCCGCAGATGCTACAGTGGAAAGGCCGGTTTTTCGCTCGTTCTATTTGCGTGTCGTGATTTCTCAAGTGTTGTTGGAGATTGGACAATTGGATGAAAGCACGACCGCACTCGGGCATGTGGCATTTGTAGGGACGTTCACCTGCAATATAAATTATGTAGGACATTATTAAAAAGTATGACCGTTCATAATACCACACGATCACACTAAACATACTGTATCTATTTGGAATCAAAAAGAAAAAAGATTTTTTCCCCTTTTTTTAGAATTTATTTCTTTCTAATTAAAAAACGATCCAATTTACCCCTTAATCATACGCAATCACACATGGCCGTTATGTTGGCAGTGATTGCCTACCAACGAGGGGCAGCGCTCAGTAACTAATGGCCAATTTTGAAGTGGGACATTACTCAAAACGAGTACTTAAGAGGAACTTTCCCAAACTTGCAAGCACGCTACCTGGTGAATCAATAAAGCAACTATCATGCAAAATATATGCATGTTTTCTTCACTCTTAAACCTATTTAAAAAACGCTGTTGAAAATCAATACAGGAATATACTGCAAATACAAGTACAGTATAATCAGCAAAACATTCATGTCAAGGACATGTCTACAAATTATACCACATTTACATGACATTTTACACTGAATGGAAATAACGTTAACCTCGTCGTGGTAAGGCTTTAATTAATGTGGAGATTTGATACAAATAGTACACACGTACGTCGAGGTACAGTCAGTATAACCCCATTCGCACAACCATGTGTTAACGACATTAAACACAAATAACATGTTAGTTTTGAGTTTATTTGCGTTATTTTGTAGTCGTTTAATATTTTAGTAAGAAAGGAGGGAGAGAGGGAAGTTATGGCATTTTCCAGATCCACCATTTCAGTTTTACAATGCCATTCGCGCTAATAAATGCATTATTTATCCAAAAGAGGTTTTAGAAATTCCAGGAAGAGTCAAAAGCTGCTTAAACTAACTGAATACCCCGAAATTCGCCTCCACGTTTGTCCAAATTTACGAGGCTCATTTCGTGAAGCATGTCGTTTTTAAATGCGTTTCCGCTTGGGATTCTGCAGAAAAGTGCCTTGTTTAACCGCTTGTTTCATTCGTCTTGGAAGGTCATAAAAGAGAAGTCCGATTTAATAATGTAATTAAAAATTAAAGTTTAACGAGTTGCTCGCAGTTCAGTAAACAGCCTCCGGGACGACAAGTTCTCGGTAAAATTTTCCTTTGGTGCGATCGTAAATTCCACACAAATGGTCAACGCCAGCTACAAATTATGGAAATTCACGTTATAAAGCGCTTGGGAAAAATATTCCCAGGCGCATCGCCACGATTGATATTGGTAGATTTTCGACGAGTGTTACATCACCCAAAACTGGTTAAGAGAGGGATGCAACGTATTGTGGGATTCTTCATGAAATCACTCCAACGATTAGAATCTTATTACGTAAAACATTCCAGAAATCAAAGCGAAAATGAAAAGAAAAAAAAACATGATCCAATTGCAACGTTATCCATTTATGTCTCGCTCCATAAGCGTTACATTAAAGCTGATGGCCCGTTTAAATCAGGTTTCTATAGAGAATATTAACTTTAAACAGACCGTAAAATTCTGAATAGACTCGATTTAACTGGTTCGCACGACGTAAATCATTACCGATCAATGGGATACGACCACCGATCAGCGTTTCGGTTTATTCGGAGTATACATTGAGGCAAACTGATAGCCGGCAAATGCTTTTGGCTAAATAAATGCATTTGCATAAAACGCATTTGGTAACACGTTATAGTCGCTTGACAGTTGAAACTGTCTGCCGTGCCATCAATTTTTAGTTAGTTTTAACGTCTTTTCCTCGTCTAATTATCCGGCCCAAAGCTCGCCCGTGTAATTAGGATGGGCTTTAACGACGGCTAACAAATTGTCTAGACTTTTTAACGAGCGTGGCAACAACTAAGAACCTGAAATTGCGCCAATTAGAAATTGACCAAATGACCATTCCGCGCGACAACGCGCAGGGAAAACAACGAAAGGAAATTAGACTTTTAATTACGATTGAAAGGAGGAAAACGAGGGGGTGGCCAGGTTCCATTCAGACGACCTCATCCAGAAATGTGCAAAAGAGCACGAAATGGTGTTTTCCACTAATCAAATGAAATGTCCTGTTCAGAGTGCTGATGCTGGCTTCACTCCCGGACTTGTTATGGCGAACCCATTTCATGCATACAAATTAGCCACGTTAATTGCGGGAGGTATCAAACAATTGGGAACCAGGGGTATGCAACACGTCTGACGTTTATACTGGCAACCCTCCTTTACTGGGCGCCATTCCTGGGTACTTTTCCAGAGTCCAGAAAGCCTTGCTGCTTTTCATTAGCCAAAGTAAACTGGGCTATAGTCAGCTATTCAATCAGCGATAACTCGATTTAACATCACATTCCTCTACAAACTATCCGATACGTATAGATGTGTTTGTGGGACCATCACAACAATTTGATTTTACCGATTATAACGTATAGCCTACCTGCAGCAAAGAAAAATTAACTTGTTCATAAGATCAAAAATAAAGTTAGAAAAACAGAAAAATTGGCCAACTTTTCATTTTCATAAATATTATAGAGATATTATATACAGTACTTTTAGGTATCTAATTTAGTTTTATGTTCAAAAACGTTGTGTTTTCCATGGCATACGCGGCTCCTTTTCATGAGTCTGACACAATTACATCCATGGGTTGATAAGCTATTGAATCAGCAATAACTCTTTGGAATATGCAGAAACACATGCAAGCCAGCATCAATTTAACATCATATTAATTTACATACTATCCATGACGTGGGTTTAATTAGGGCAACCATCACAACAATTTTATTTTTCGGATTATAGCAAACCTGCAGCAAAGAGAAATTGACTTGATCAAAAGATCAAAACTAAAAGTTATACAAAAATTGCAAAGTTTTCCAACTTTTTCATTTTCATAACTATTATAGGGATATTACATACACTTAAGATAACA
The DNA here is from genome assembly GCA_034697705.1 of Ommatoiulus sabulosus. Lineage (NCBI taxonomy): Eukaryota > Metazoa > Arthropoda > Diplopoda > Julida > Julidae > Ommatoiulus > Ommatoiulus sabulosus. The sequence continues at coordinate 23,852 of JAQGAO010001369.1, forward strand.
CTGCATCTAATTTAACTTTGGGCCAAAAACTTTGTGTTTTCCATGGCATTCGTGGCTTCTCTTAACGAGTCTGGCGCAACACACAGGTTTCTTGAGTGCCCAAGCTGGAGAGAGATTCGACAACACGATTAACCAGCGCCAGTTTATTTCCAAAATAGGGAGCGAAAGGAAGAGAGAAATCTTTTCCAATCATATGCATTAAAGAGTTAATTCATGCATGCGAATGATGGATCCTTGCATAAATAATGTCATTAATTACTCAAAGAAACAAAGACAAAATGACAAAAGAGATTGCATTTCCTTGTACGGTGAGCGGAGGGACTAGGTTGGTGAATTTTAGGAAATGAGAGAGAGACAGATGCAAGTAGGAAGGGGACACATAGATGCAAGCAACTTCTATGGGTATCCACGCTCGCCCAAGTTGCGATGAGGGTTTTGGATAATTATATTCGGAAGAATAAATGAGTGTGGAAGAATGAAACTTGAAATTGCAAATGAACGGGTTGTGGGAAAAAAGATGAATGTTCAGCAGATTGGTATGAATACGCTTTAGCGAGAAAAACCAATTACGAAGTGATGCTCGCTATTGGAAAAAGCGGTTTCGAGCTAGGGAGCGCCACTGTAGGCAGACAAACCCTAAGACCCAACGCCCACTAAACTTTCTTTTGGCGTTGAGTCTAAGACGAGGCTGGGTCTTGGTGTGGACACTTCTAATAAACGACCAAATTACCCCAAATCGACGATCATTTAAAATTCCACATCATGCAAACAATTTAAAAATATTGACTTCCAATCAATTTTAAGGCATTTTACAAATGTTGCATCTTAAAATTCGAACTTAACTTTATAAACAAAATCAACGCGTACACACGACATGTGCCGATTATAGCATTACTAGCGGAAAAACCCGGCTTTGCCCGGGGTTAAATTAAGGTAGAAGAATGTATAAATTGGAAAATTTTCGAGTTTC
>JAQGAO010001370.1:0-24819 GCA_034697705.1 Ommatoiulus sabulosus
AACCAAAAAATACAGAATCATCATGTACAAGGGTTAAAGCAGGATGTAATGTGACTCATCTGTTATCTTGTCACTTTATAAGGTACATTGACAATGTAAAAATTTCAAAAATTTAAGACAACACACACTGGTCACTATACACAATAGACAGGCGGTCACTGGTCACTATACAGAGAATTTATATGCAGGAAGTGTACATGTACACTGGAAACAACATTACACTAAAAGGTGGTCAACATAAATAGGTGGTCCGCATTCAAAGGTGGACACTTTTCAAGGTTTTACTGTATTTAACAATCCTAGAGGTGTTATTCTCTCGTTAACATTTATGGTCAACGTTGTGTGACCAAAAAATAAGCACACCCCTAATTTAAGTACAACTCCAACGGCACTTTACAGAAAAGCAACCGAACACTGCATGATGGCCGACATCAAGGGGCCATAGGCTATTGGTCCATGTTACCTGACTCTCACTGAATACAGTTGTTCTGTATTTCAAGGTTGGCTAAATGTTAACATTAAATTTAAAGTATATTCATAGCACCATTAAAAAAACTACTATATACAAAAGGAAGCATTTCGTAATGAGTCTGACGTTATTTCCCACACCGAAAAAATGCTTTGGGAATATTTTTTTTAGAAATGTATTACTGTATTGTAATAATAAATGTATTTTAAAATATATTTTTAAAAAACAGAAATGTATTTTCAGCTTTGAAATACATTGTAAAAGTTAGTCAAAATATGTATAGATTGGAACATAAAGAAATGTATTTTATAAAACATATAAAGAAATGTAAATTTCATGTATTATTTTTTAAAAAAAATATAGTGTTGTAAATACATTGTAAATCTATTTTGCCTTAAAAAATGTATTTTAAATGGATCACAAATTATTTTTATTTAGATATGGGTTCTTAGGGCCAAAAAACAACAATCAATGGCGGATGAATGCAAATGTTTCAATCAATATGGCACTAAAGGTTTTAATTGAAATCGTATTACCCTTTATTAAATACAGTAAAACCTCGATTTTATGAACCTCTATTATATGAAATCATCAGCATGTGGCTCCTGCCGACCAAACGGTGCGCTTTTTAGCTGGCCAGGCCGCAACCTTGGGATAATTAATTAAATACATGTAGGTACCCCGTTTGAAGCCTGTTTGTAGCAGCCGGACCGCAGCCAAAAGCGCATCCTGTGAGAGCACCATTACAATTTTTCTTTTGTACGTTTTAGATGTCCCTACCAAAGGGACAATGACGAAGAAGAAATGGCTGACAATGTCATCTCGTTTTTCAAGACAATTGATCTGAAGGAATGTTGCTACATGGAGCATGGGAATTTCAACCTCGATTATCTAAACCTTTCGATTTTATGAACCACCTCTGGTCCCAATTAGATCATAAAATCGAGGTTCTACCGTAGTATGAAAACAATAACAAGAAGGGGCTGAGGCCCCTTAGTGCACTACATCTCTTCTTATTAATGCCTTTTGCACCGATAACTCAAAGAGCTAAAATCATAAATCGAACATAATTTTGGAAATCATTTAAGGTTGCTGTCATTAATGCAACTAAAGGTTTTGCAAATCTTCATTTTTTTTTCATTTCTCTCAAGAAATCAGCGTTAACGCGACTTCGGTATTATAAACAGATTTATTTAACCTAAATGTACCTCAGTAACCACAGTTTATCATACACGTAGTTAAAAAAATGCAATGCATTAAATTTAAAAAAAATTGGATATACTGGGGGGCAAAAAAGTCTGCTGCACTCCACAAATTTCGAGAATGGCTGCAAAAATGAAAAATCTGATGATGGGAACATATAGGCACCATGGGGTGCTGAGTGTAATCGTGCCCAAAACATTTGGCCCCGAGGCCCATTTTAAGGGCCTTTCGGTCCTAACTTTAAAACGGTGATAGGTACAGCAGAGGTATACAATTTGTATATCCGTACATGTATTTCGAATTATGAAAGATAAAATTCGTTTCAATTAAAACCGATGTTTTCACTACTGTAAAGCAGGAATTATCCAAAATACAGGGAGAAAGTAGATAAGTAAGATAAGTAGATACCACAGGAAGAATAAAATACATGAATATTAGCATAGCGTATAAACCATTTACAATGTGGATACATTTCATGAAAGTTCCTAAATATCTTAGTTTGTTTTGTGTGAGGAAATTGTTCTAGGAAACAATCAGAATAGCATTCGCTGATAATAATTTCAAGCCAAGAGCAATATGAATTCAATGGCATTTCTCCAAATAGTTTCAAAATGATTATCACATATATTGTCCATGCAGCTTATGTTATTAACAAATGTTAATATCATAATAATGCTAGATAATTACATGCATTGTGATCTATCATATATATATTATTATAACACTTATCAGACGGCATGCAGTTACTACAAGAGATTTATGATGCCAATTTATCCCACGAAAAGGTTTTGAAAATCTTGTTTATTATTTTGCATTCTCCAGATGCAATATCAGCAGTTGCAAACAACAACAAAATGTCAAAATTAAATCAATCAGAACACTTCCATAGAAAACATACTGAGTATTGAGGTGGTCAATACGATTCAATTCAATTCAATTTATTTCTTTTTTTATTAATTTTTTTTTATTAATTTCATTTATTTCTTATTGCATTAACCCAATCCTGGTGAGGATTAATAATTTAATATTTAATTTAATAATTAATAATTGATATAATTTAGGATACATAATCATATCCTAAATTAATCCTCAAATTTATTGTCCAGTGTGTGTTAGGCCCAGTTTTCTTCCCATTATTTTCCATTACTTTCTCAGCATTCACCTGGAGGAATTATGGGAAACCATGAAAATCCACAATCGAGGATAGTTGACCCAGGAATCGAACCTGGGTCTACTGAATGTAAGACGAATCAGTAGTGAAGAATCATCGGCAAGAAATATCATCCAGGAGAGGACCTAAGACACTGCCCTGCGGTACCCCAGATTGTACATTGACCTATAAATTCCTTCCCATCTATGACAATCTTTTTATCTATGATTAGACCAAAAACGATTTGATCCACGATAGAATGTGTTCATTAAGGCTAAAGTTTTTAATTTGTGCAATAATTTTTGGTAAGTAACAGTATCAAATACTTTAGAAAAGTCAATGAATACAAAATCAATCTCTTTTTCTACATCTAACTTAGCATATCCAATTACAATGTACATATTAGCACTGTTATGTAGAATATAAATTGTAACAAGTTCCTTTATTACATTAAAAAAGCTCCACTTTTTATTATCTTATACTTATTGTCAAGAGAAAAATGTTGTCCTGGAATGTAAACAAAATATTTCTGCACGATTCTGGGATTTGGGACCCATCGATTAAAAATCGGTGCATTCCCTATTCGAATTTTTTTTAATACAATTGATGACTTTATGTGCTATGAATGAAGAAAGCAAGGGTCAAAGGCAGGTATGAGCCTAAGGGGTTTTGATGTTTTTACAATAAAACTCTGTTTGCTTGTTTGTTTGTGGATAACGTTAACGTTGATCGATTTCTGCACAAGAGGGATAAACACCAATGCCAGGGGATGTGTCAGCATCACCTACCTGGGAATTTAGCGTACGAAGGATCTTTAATGTGCAGAGCGCAAATGGGATTGGCACGGGACCTCGTTTTAAACTCTCATCCGAAAGAGTCACCACCTAGAGAATTTCGCACATAATGAAAAATCTCACAAACCTCGACCGTGCACGGAGTGAACCTTGCTAGTTAGGATCAAGAGGCCAGCGCACAAACCACTCAACCATCAGTGCCAGTGCTAAAGCTCGTGAAATGTCCACTGAAATCATACATCACCATCTAAAAACCCTACTCCTGCATCCTCTTTGTAACCTGTAGCAAGGAAAAATTGGGTGTATAAAAGAGATAGAGAGTAAAGGGCGAGCATCTGGCAACCTTAATAACTGGAGACCTTAAGATAAGGGAGTCCATCCCATCAGAAAACCCACAGATTATCTAATTAATGTAGCAGAGGCTTGACTTGAGGCTAGCTATCTCACTATAAAAACTCAATGGATACAAAAATCCAGCAAGAATCAGCTGGACGGACTCAACGGAACAGACCTCACAGACGTTGAGCAGATTCACAACTTGCGTTTTGGAACATACAATCAGTATTGGTCTTGGGCATTTAGGGCTTTCCTTAACGAACTTGATAGATAAAGGAATGTACCAGTAGTTTTATTCATTAAGCTTGGGAGGCTATGATGAGCTGGACATTTAGCTAGGATAATGTATAGGATAATCATGTTCCAAAAAAGTTGATGATGGAAAGACTGCATGAAACAAGAAGATAAGGAAGGCTAAAGGCAAGATAGGGCTCTCGCCAACTCCAGAAATCTTCTTAGTGTTTGTAATTAGACTATCATTGCACAAGATAGTCAGTCACCTGGCAGACTTATTGATGAGGCCCGGATGTAAGTGGGGGTTTACTGGAATTAGGTCCCCAATGCTGTAAAGATGCAGTATTCTCATGGTTGAAAAATAAAATATTGTCCCTATACTTATAGGTTTCCTTCTGGTGATTTAGCAGATGATGGTAATCTAATTTAGATGATGCCGAAGGATTAATCACAAGGTAAGTTGTAGATTATATTAGGATCAGGTGTCACTAGGCACTTGAAAATAGGCATATCATGCAAAGCAAATTGGCATCCAATAGAGTCCTTTTCAGAGTAATAGTGCGCATGCGCAGAGACACAGCGCCCCTAGTGATGACAAATGTAAAACTTAAAAATGGGCAAAAAAATAAGCCCTGCCGTTAGAAAGGAGTGAACCATCATCACCACATGCTATATATCCACCTACTGTTGGCGGCGAGTTGAAATTTATAGTGAGCAATGGATAGCATAAATTTAACAGAAACAACCAGTAGTTTTCGGAAATTATCTTAAAATAAATTAACAAAAAGGAAAAATGATTAAAATTGGAACAAAAATTTAAATTTAATTGACAAAATAAAACTGGATTGGCTATATGACTACAGAAAGTTCTGCACGAATAAAGCTTACAAATAATTCATGGAAGGCTATGTGAGTAAAATGAGGACAGTGGAGCTTCTGCATGATCAGGTGGCAGTGAAAGGTTGTTGCAAAGCATCCATGAGAAAAAAATATACGAATTATGTATTGTCATTGATGAAAAAAATAATTTTGGATTCGTACTGCAGGTGCCCATCTGGGTAAGTTATTGCCACCATAAATCTGAATATAAAATTTATGTTGTATGTTAAACAAATAAATGCAATTTTTTGTATTTTAAATATTTATTTTTTATTTTTGTGCATTTCATTTCTATATTGACAGGTTGTCAAAAGTCTGCCATCATATAACCGCAATATAGAATTTATTAATTATACTTACTTTTTCCTTATTCCATTGAAAAATTGAAAGCACCGCATTTTTCACCAAAAATTTCTTTTTTGAATGCAAAAGTTGCCGGAAATCTGCTTCAATGAAATGCTCTGAGCAAACTGTGGTAGCCTACCTGCTTTGATTTTGAAGTCTGGACCCTCATCACGTTTGATTTTCGCTATCCATTTTGCTCTAAGTGCAGCATTTTGGGGGAAATGATGAAATGAAATTGCTTTTTTTTAACCTGTTACGTCGATTTGAACATAAAGGAACGCAGCAGAAACATTTTCCAGTCAGTGTTTCGTGTAGCAATTACCTTCCACATGTGTCATTCTAAACGGCGCCAACGGATGGCGCCACTGGCACACAAATAACTGAAAAGGACTCTTATGTTATAATAATAAGTACTTTAGTTCGATCGTATCCATATGTTTATTAGAAAATTATATTTTGTTTTCGTTAGTATATACTGTTCGATTGCCACACAGACTGTAACAGTGCTATAAAAATGACCATTTATTTAATTATTAAAAATATCTAATATTGGCTGGCGCCATTTTAAGGAAACCTTCTGTTGTATAATTTTCCACGAAAGATAAAATGTGTATTTTTATATCATGAATTTCCGTTGCAACCTATAACTTTCAACTACAGCCATCATGAAGTTTCATAGCCTATGTAATATTGACCAAGTCATTAGGGGTATCCAGTCAATTAAGCCTAATTAAAAAAGGTACTTTTGGCAGTCGCGAAGTCACGTGTGCAAAATCGGCTCACTTTACGTTACCACTACCAAAATCTGCGATTCCTAAATATAATTCTATCCAAGTACCGGTATTCAACCGTCTATATACAGTATGCTCCCTTCATGATCGTCGATATGATTCTAGCAGAGTTAAACTATTGTGTATACTTTAGAAATTTTAAATTGGCCCGCCCATATTCAGTTTTAACTCCTACCAGAGTAGGATATTACATTTTGGGACAAGCTAAATACAGGTATAATACAGTGCATTGTGCTAAGCCCCATAAATGTAATAGTCTGGTAACGGAGGAACATCCATTACATGCATGCAATAGAGTATAGTTTATTTTGCTTCATATTAAATCAACCATTTTAACTGACAGATTCTTTTTTTTTTAGATGCAACTAAATAGTATCTTTGTGAATCTAAACAATTTGATATACTTGTGGAAAGTCAGTTCAGCTTCTAAAAACAGTGCGCAATTTTAAGTTTTTCTTGGAAACTCCCTACAAAACCGTCTACCTTAATTCAGATGTGGTCAACTGCAGTCTTGCATGTGATAAAAGTAAGTCGGTAGCCTTAAATCAACCTTTTTTCTGTTATACTTTAGTTATCATACGCCCATATACTATACTGTATATGCATACCCTTAAGTAGGAAATTATGCAGTGGTTTCCAACAGGATTATTGGTTTGTAGATCAATTATAGAAATGTATCATGTACATATTAACGTTTAATTAGTAGATTTATTAACTTGTGCAAGAAAATGCTCCATTATTTGAGTTGATAAGCAAGTTAAGCACACATTTTTACAGTACCTTCCATATATATTTATTTAAATTAATATCAACTTGAATGTCGTCTACTAGCTAAGTGCTCTTTCATTTTACATTATAACATACATGTACATATTAGTGCTACAAAAAAACAAAAAAAAACCTTACCTTAAATTGAAAAATAAAGCCCCAGCGAGCATATCTTATTTAACACTAATTTTACGCAATAGTATACCGGTAACAGTATATTTGACTAAAACGAGGATGAATAAAAATCGCAATATAAAACTGATACTTTATAAATTACTGCTTAAAAAAGCTATAGATATACAAACATTGGTAGCCATGTTTTAAATAGTACTCGTGCTATTTGGAAACCTGACACATGACGAGACGAAAGTTAATTGCTTTCACCGCGAGGAGTCTGTTGCATTCACCAGAGTCTTGCAATGGCATATGGTAATATGGGCTTTCGTACTTGTCATCAGCGAATTCAAAGTGATGAACTCTCGGAAAAACCTTCATATCGCCGAATGGTCCCTTTAAGATGAGAAAATGCATGCTCAGTGGTCCCGAAGCTTTCGATTTCAGAATTAGCTATGGAAATGCATAAAAATGCAAAACATTATTATACCAACCTGTCCATTTAGGAGTATTACATTAATAATAAACCAAATAGTTTCTAGAGAGATGTTACTAATGTATACAATATAATCTATGTTTGTGATCAAGAAATTTTGAACAAATTTGGCAGATGAAAATCGTACAGTGCTGCAGAAATAAAACCTTACTTGATAACTCAGAGTACGTTCACAACTCTGAGTTGGATCCCTTTGGGTATCGTTCACTCGTGCTTTAACAACCCATTGATTACTGAAGGCTGTAAACCGACTGGTTTCATAAAATAATTTGTGGATAAATTCGTCCGTGCGATAGGGTTTCAACTGGAGATCTGCAAGAATTTAAATATCGCATTTTAGTTTAGGGTTAATGCCCAAGCGGCGATAAGATAACATTTAGGTTTGCAATCTTTAGAACTTACCATTGAATGTGATTTTTTCGAATGATAACAGATCAAATATTTTGGTGTAGAGCTCCAATTCATCTTGACGCTTCTCATCAATGATGCATAATGCTCCCATCACTTCACTGCCAGATTTTTTGGGGTGGGCACAGAGCTCTTCATGCTCGTTGAGCTCATGATGTGGACCCCTCCATGGACATCCAATACGATAGTATTTGCAAGTAGTGGACCTAAAGGCATGCAAATAAGTATGTTTATAGTCTATTCAATTCCAGTCAGATGTAAAGGTTGATATCATTTTTACATCTCCTATCAAGTCCACATCAAGTTAAGAATTTGAAACATTCAAAAGCTAAAACATGTGTTGATGCTTTTAAGAATTTAAAATGATAGACCATAATGGATAACAAAATGTAAACCGATTAGGGCCCAGCAATTGCACTCTGCCCACAGTCCACATCTGTTTAAATTGAAATTATTCATAGGATGAGGTGGTGTGAACATTTTTACTTCTAAGTCCTTGTAATTTGCATTGAATGGACAATAGCGCTAACATTTGTTTAGCATTTTGAAGCAAACATATGAGAAATCTGGCAGTATGTGGATTTTGAATACGTCTCAATCATTTTAAATTCTTTGCCGACTTGAGTTGATGCCCAAAATAGGTTTAGAAAATTTATGGGAGAACCTTTCAACACATAGTTCAGTTTCATGGCGTTCAAGTATGTGCCGAGGGAACTGTTTAGAACAGTACTGACACTCCGCTGGCAGCTCGTTCACGGCTTTTTCCACGGCCAAATTACGGGAGCTGTTGGTTTTGCTAATCTCAATACGGCAATTTGGGCATGTTGCTGTCTCATCTCGGAGTCTCGCATCCGCCAAAAGATGAGTGAAGCAGCCTGCGCACATGAGATGTCCATTGGTGCACTGCAATTGACACACATACCACAAGCTTATCCTAGATTGTCTTCCTCTTGGAAAATTTCCACAAAAAAAAATGGAACGTGCAACAAAAATAGCGTTGCTTCTTTCATATATGACCAAACAAAGAAAAGCGTATTGTGCTTTTTTTACAATGTGTTAGTAACGATTCGTTCATGCTCAGTTTAGAAGATAGCATGTTTGTCATACAATAATGGAATGGATCGAAGTTAAGGCATTCTTAGTACGTGTTGTAAAAAGAGCACATACAGCATTTTTCTTTTTATTGACCGACAAGATACCGTGAGCTATCCGAACGTCTTCGTTGTCGCAAAGATTTCCTTTGCCTGGAATTAAGTCAGGAAAATTGGGTTATGTTGTGACATTTTAGTTAAGATGGAGATTAAGGACAGGCATTTTGATTATTGAAACTTGAATAAGTTTAATTATTCATGACATAGGCACAACTGCACAAAATCACAATGTCAGGAAAAAGGGATCATTTAATCGTTGTGGTTTAACAAGGATTTGGAAAGGGCTTCTAGTTGCGATCACTAGGACCTTTTTCAAAATCCCATTAGTTTCTCAGAATGCTTCATAGATGGCATTGCATGCGATTATGGAATGTACCCCATTGCAAAATAAGGACCCCTTGCGAGAACATACAAAACCTGCTTCTTTATGCGCTATAGATGGCGCTAGTTAATCCAAGACGTTGACATTTAGCAGTAGATGAAAATAGTCAGAGACATAAACTAGTTAAAATTACATGTAATACAATTTAACGTATTTTCCAATTTTTATTGTTGAAAAATAACATTAAAAAGCAGTAATGATGAAAAAGTTGGATTGTTGAAGAAAACATCAGGGATCCAGGAAATTGAAAGATTTTAATTAATAAATTCTTAGAATTGTAGCCAAGACTTTTTATCTCTAAAGGGCTTAGACTAAGAATGACAGCACCTATCTTTGCTTTCTGATCTTACTCAGCATACAGTAGGACCACAAGATAAAAGGTAAAACGTCGTCATAGATAGTTTCTTTAATGTGGTCGAATGTGCTCAAAAGTATCAATGGTCACATTAATTAATTCTCACTATCTATATTTAATCTATTCTACTATATGCTTGTGATCTGAACTTAATGATAAGCGAAACAACAATTGGGATATGAAACAGTTTTATTACATTGTTTGTGACGTTAAACAATGAGCAATTGATCTGAAAAGTAACAAAATAAACGACAGTTCATCGTAAACAATTGCCCTGGTTTACAAAATATTTTTGGGCAGCCAGCTAAATGATTCATGAGCACACGCTGCATGATAAACTAATTAGCAATCATTAGAGGGCGCAAATTACGATAAACGCGCACTAATGAATATCTGATCTACTTTTATCTCCGGTTAACCTAAGATCTTTCTTTGAAAGATAAAAACACGAATGAACCACAACATCATCATATTTTAATTCACGGCTGTTCCTCTTTGTGGTACATCACATATATGCTTAATAACATATTATTAATTTCCACGCATTACCGAAATTCAGCGCAGTTTAAAAGATTAAAATTATTTCTGTATAATATAGGTATGCATATACAGTATAATTAGTTAACAAAATACATTTTGTTATACAGTTGTACTGAAATTTTATTTCATCATGGACGAACATATGGTTTCATCCAACGTTATAACCTTGAAAAATGGCATATTAATTACTGCTGTAATTCGTTCTCATGAATTATTAACTGCATTATTGAAAAAAGAAAAAGAAAATTAAAACTGATCACGAAAGTATCATTCTTCTAAATATAAACCAACCCTTTAATTACTCATTTTTTACAAATTTCTACTACAAAAAAAAAATTAAAACTACTGTACTAGTAGCTACGTCACTGATGCAACCATTTTTTTGCGCATCTCGTGTACATTTTACAGAAAAAAATACTGTATGTTAAACATTTCTCGCTCCCCTTTACTTAGAAATGCACGCTAGCTGTTGGCGAATTTTTTTTATGAACTTTACAGCAGCCAACGACCCGATATTCACCCCTTTTTAGGGGGTCCACAGAGTAGCTAACCAAAATGAGGCCAACTGCATGCGAGCAACCAGCTGATCGTATATGTGTATACTGTATGTATTATGCAAACCTGATAAATTGCTGTTCTTGGCAAATCCAAACACACTGCGCAGCATAATATTCCTCCCAATCTGAGTTCCAGTTTTTCTTCCTTGTCAGTGCCGCTCTCGTCAACGCGACACTTTTTCTTAGGAGGTTCTCCCGTCCTGCTCACAGTTGCAAATTCGCTGGTCGAGCTTTCCCCACTGTCCTCCATTGATACGTCTCTACTGTCCGCCATCTTGTTTGTTTTGGTACGACTACACTCTCCTCCTCCCACGGACTGCTGCATGGAGGGTATATATAGCTTCACCGCATTTAACTCCTACCCATGCACTATTGTGCCGCCTCTATTTTCTGGATTGAAAATGGGGTGACGACGTTCAATGGGATTGAGTTTCAGAGAAGCACCACCGTGAGGCGTTCTGGTAGATCTGTGCAAATTCCTACTTTGGATCAGCTTTCAGTTAGCATCCCTTTGGGCAATGTTTTTTTACGGAATTTGCATAGATGACTGCAGGGTGTACCAAAAGTTATTAATGAATTATGATAATAAAAAAATCAGGCTTAATTTGATATGGCTTTGATTTAACTATAATGTCATTTTCAACTGTAGATATACACGTAGATTAATTGACGAAGTTTGATGCCTCTGAAATGTTATCATGAGCAGAAAACCATGTGTACACACAATTAATAAATACATGTACGAGTAATCAAATTTACACATAGTTTTTTTTTTTTTTTTTTTCTCAACAGTCAGCAAACAAATGTCAGAAAATATCCAAAAAAAAATTATATTTTTAAAAGCTCTTTGCAGTGTTTGGTAAAATCAAAAACCTAGGTTGGCATTATCCTTCGTAAAGTTATTTCCTGATTTTAGTATTATTTTTAATTTAATTTTGAACCGGCGAGTTTATTTTAAGATTTTTGTTTCAAAATCCAAAGATTTGTTGTATCAGCATCAGGCCTATAGTTCAGATGACTTGTAATATTGCGAAAAAAACTACTTCATTTTTAGAATTAATGTTTTTTCTTGAAATATTGCTGCATTTCTTTTAATAAATCCATTGCAATTTATTTTACAAAATAAATATATACACACACAATAGAACGATATATAGAATAGTAATAATAACGCTCAAAATAGTAACTATTTTTTCGAACCACAAGAAAAAAGTGGTGCAAAAAATACACGCAAAACTAGTTGACAGAGATCCAATTTCTTGGTATCTGACGCCACATTCAATTTGGCATGATCTTCATTATGGCTGGAAAGCTGGAAATGTGGGATTTTCGACTTTTAACATTGAAACAAAGAAGTATATTGTACCCGCAAGACCTGTAATGACCAAATATGTTTATAAACGTGTGACTGTGGATAAAAGAGTGCATTACATGCAATAAGTAACGTTAGATATTACCTTCAAATAGAGAAAATGGTGTATCAGGTGTTCTGCATTTGTGCTTTTCCATTTCAAAACACCATTCAGCAAACTAATGAGGAATTTTATTTCATTTAAAATAAACTTCCATTTCATTTTGGGCAACAGGAGATTATGATAACTTACCTTTGTTGCTCTATATAAATGCTCAGGGTTGTTTGTAATTTTGTGGAGCAACAAGAAGGCAAATGCATTGCCGGCAGTACCATGGCATAGCCCGTAGCCTTTTCTTAATAATCCTCTTTTCCAAATTACATCCCCACAGGAAAGAGCTTCTTGAAGGTATTTTTCATCACCAAAAACCTGGTAATAAACAAGCTATTATTGAAACCACAATTGCAGTTTTGCTAAAATCGTTTTCTACCAAGGTGAAAAATCCATACATTTCTTCTAGTGATAACTATTCATGTACTCTGGAATTTTTTTTATCAGCTATATTTTAAATTCATATTTGGAATACACTGTGAATCCATAGCACGTAATGAGTCAGTGTGCAATACATTGTGTTGGCATACCTTGAAAGCCATAGCAAACATGTAGATGAAACCGGGTGCTCCATGACACCAATGAACAAGGAGGTCGGTTTTCTCCTCAGCCACGGCAGGGTAATTTCCAGAGGGAAATTTGAATGACATTAGAAAGTCGACTGTTGGCTTAACGAGCTTATTTATCTCATCTGGTGTTAAAAATTCTGACTTTTATGAAAGTAAAAACAAATCTGTAAATACATAACCCTGTATGCTCTAGTTTAACTATCACTTTTCACAGGGGAAGCTTACTTGCATTAGCATAAACATTATTCCAGACACACCATGTGCTGCTCCCATATAATGTTCATCATACCACTTATACATCAATGGACACTTCCATTTCTCTTTCTTGGCCAGGTCAATCCCACTTTTTATGATTGATTCAATGATCTGTAAACATAAATGTAAGCTACAACTCAAAATGGTTTATTTAGCTTTAATTTCCAAACATAACCTAGGGTGTAGCAACCCTAGTAATTCAAGTCACATTTTTAATAATCTTGGCTTACCATTCGAATGACAGGAGAATCAATGCAGTCTTTTGCAATATGTTTTCGCACAAAAAGCAACGAAAATAAATAGCCAACTCTTCCGTACAGAAGTTCATCTGGTACATCTCTGCAAACTTTTATTGCTACACTATGAAGAGCCTGCAATCTATTCCAATGAATACATAGAATTAAAAGAATGTGGATGAAACAGCCAATACTTAAGGGAATGTTAACTTATGACAAAGATCAAGCATATATAATTACTTCTCCAAAGCTGCTATGCTTTTTGACTTCATTCCTAGCTTGTGATAAAGAACAGCTGAGATAGCCAGTGGTCCTGGATCCCCGCAGAGGAATGTCAGGTGATGCCCCTTTAGAGATTTGAGCACTGGTTCTACAAAAGCTAATGATTTCCTCAAAACGTTCTCACGTTCTTCGCCAACATACTCATTAGCCAAATGAAAGTAGAGTAGGGAAATGCCTACAATAAGAGACCAATATTAGTAATCTAATTTTATTGATCGAGTCCATGAAGTCTACTTTAAAACAACTGGGAAAACATTCTTGGGCATGGACATCAGTAGGCCTATATACACCTGGTGCTCCTGTATATACAGTATAATCATTCCAGTCAAGATGGCTTTCGATGCCTTTTTCCAAGATCTTCAGGTTTTGATCAATCTTTGTTGTTAACTTCGTCCGCCAATCAGGATTTGCCTAAAAATCAAATTTTACTCATTACGATCGATGTACTGTCGATGAAATTTAAACGTAGAAATTTGTGTAATTTCATCTGACCTGTTTGGTTTCCAAATTATAGGGCACATCATTAAAATCTTTATATTCAGGAAATTCATTGGTAAATTCTCTGGTACGGTGGTCCATGTTAGTGATTCTTCTCACGCCTGCAACTACTGAAATGCACATGCATGCAGGCATCATGTATACATGTAGATAGACTGCTAGATCACATCAATAATATACTGTAACATTTTTTAAAATTTATTAGCTGATTTGATCAAAAGATGCACATGTATAGTCAGATGGTCGACTTTCTCCTACTGTATACAGTAGGTACAGTAATTGCCAAGTTTAATTAGCTAGCTGCATAACATCAATACTGACCATTATAACTGTGATACTAACCTTGAAAACAGTTTCGTGGTAACCTTGAAATATTGTCAATAATCCTGTTTCCTAAATTCCAAAATTCGTGGAACAAAAGTAAGCTTTTACCCATTGCATGCAATGGATCAAAATTCAGCCAATGAGCATAGATGTGCTACCCTGAGCATGGACAAACCTTGCAGAGCCAAAGTTGCATAGACACTTGAAAAGAATTTTAAATGGAAACTAGTACTCGTATGTAATTTGGTAAAATAACAGTCAGCTGAGCAGCAAAAATTAACCAAACAAAATGTACATGTACAGTATATGCTCTGAAATCTGATCTTTATTGAACAGATTTTATTTGAATACATGTACGTACTGCATGTAGATAAAAGTAAGGGTTTCTGTCCCAAATTCAGATGGGGAATTTGGTTAATTAAATTAAAATCTTGAAAACATCCTCGTAAACGTAACATACAGTGACAGGAATGCAGCAGGTGAATTCGCAGGTTCAAGTATGTAATGCTGGAAATGTGGCACTTTCGATATTTAACATGGAAACCAGGAAATAAATTGTCCCTGATAAGCCTGTAATGACGGAAAAAAAGATCCAAAGATGATAAAAAAATGATTTCTTAGCTTCATTTTCTAATAAATGCCTAATAAATAATTTTCTAATAATTACCTTCAAACAAAGATAATGGTCTGTCAGGTGTCCTGCATTTGTGGGCCTCCATATCAACACACCACTCTGCAAACTGTGTTAATTAAAATTGTTTATTATAAGCAGCCAAACTATGAGAATTAATTATTTACAACCAGATTATCTGTATCCTCCATTTTGACATTTAATTATTAGCAGCTAGACATTTCAATTAATTTACTGAACAATTAACAAAATAAATATTGAGGGTTTATCTTTTTACAGTGAATGCTTTGTTACATTATTTTATGTTATTAACTTGTAGAAGCATGGATAAGGACTATACGAGGGATTAGTTTGATGGTAATGGATTTATTAATCAAAATTTTGCATTATTTTTTGTCCTGCAATTTAGTTGAAATGTACATTTCCTGAAGAAGACTAAATGTCAACAATCTGGTTGGAAATAATTAAATCGTGCAGTATTATTTCGAATGTACCCAACTCATTTACCTTTGTTGCTCTATACAAATGCTCAGGATTACTAGTTATTTGGTAGAGTAGCAAGAAGGCAAATGCATTGCCAGCAGTCCCATGGCATAAACCATAACCTTTTTTAAGTAACCCTCTTTTCCAAATAACGTCTCCGCAAGAAAGAGCTTCCTGAAGATACTTTTCATCACCAAAAACCTAACGACAAATTAATAGCATAGAGATCAGAAATTTGTTCAGTAACTAATTAAGATGCTGATTTTAAATGACTTTGTTATGCATTCTAAAATATTACTGATTTGGAGACAGAAACTTTGTAAGTTATACCTTAAAGGCCATAGCAAACATGTGGACAAATCCAGGAGCTCCATGACACCAGTGTACAAGACGGTCAGTTTTATTACCAATTGATGAAGGATAGTTTCCAGAAGAAAGTTTCAGTGACATCAAATAGTCAATTGTTGGTTTCACTAGGTCATTTTTCTCTGCTGGTGTTAATAAGTCTGACACCTACCAATTGCAAGTGTAATTATAAAATTACCAAGTAATAATATGCAATACAGACAGTAAATATTTTTTAAAATCACATTCTTGATGCATGCGTACTTGCATCAACATATAAAGGATGCCAGACACCCCATGAGCTGCTCCCAAGTAATGTTTTTCGTGCCATTGGTACATAAGAGGACATCTCCAATTTTCCTTTTTAGCTAATTGTATCCCACTTTTTAATATGGATTCAGTGACCTGTAATAAGATATGCATGGATCAGAGGATTATTTCATTTAGTCGTTTTAGTATAATGCACATGTCATGCCCACTGACTTCCAAATTTAAAATTTTATGATAAATGTTACCAGAATCGTAACATTTTGTCTACAACGATCGATACAATTTTTTCTGATACTAGAATTTTCAATAGCTCGTACTCATATAGCCAATTTCCAGAATATTAAAAATATTAAATATCTTTCATATTTAAAAATGAACTGACTTCTTGCTATTTTATAATTAGTCACACTGTTAAAATCTTGGAAGACATATGCATTTGTAATATCATCTTACCATTTGCTTGATGGCCAAATCAATACAGTCGTTTGCAATATGCTTTTGAACAAATAACAATGAAAACAAATAGCCTGCTCTTCCATACAGAAGTTCATCTGGCATCTCAGATTGAGGGACTTTAATAACAGCTTGATGAAGTGCCTGCAATCTTAAAATATGAAATACTTATAACTGCTAGTAGCATGAAATGCAGCAGTATCAGTGCACACGAGTATTCCTTGACTGGCATCTTATCATTGACAATATATTAATTTTTTTTTGGGACAGAAGTACAATGTACTATTATTGATGTGGCTTCATTCATTACCTCATGCTTTAAGGAATTAATGTTCATTACTATGACTGCAGTTAACCAACATATTGTTACATATGATTATGTATTATAGCAGTCCATCTATTCTTGTCACTGCCTAATTTATAGGGAATCAGAAGTCATAAACTGCTTATATGTGCTGTTTCATAGCATTTTATTAACTTTTCCAAAATAGCTGCACTTTTTCCTTCCATGCCAAGTTTGTGATAAAGAACTGCTGAGATGGCCAGTGGTCCTGGATCCCCACAAAGAAATGAAACACGATGCCCTTTTAAAGATTTGAGCACCGGTTCTATGTAGGATAAAGATTTCTTCAAAAATTCTTCTTGTTTTGACCCAGCATATCCATTTGCCAAATGCAAATAGAGCAATGCTATGCCTGCAAATCAGAAAGTCATGCAATTTCTAATTGGAGATTTTCAAAAATGGTAAACCATAAGATGCATTGATATTTAAAACATTTTCCCATCTCACCAGATGTCCCTGTGTAAACTGTGTAATCTTTCCAATCACAGGCACTATGAAGACCTCTGTCCAACATTCTTAAGTTGTGCGCAATCTTTTCCTCAAGCTTTTCTTGCCAAACAGGCATGATCTGAAAGTGAAATGCACAGACTAA
Source organism: Ommatoiulus sabulosus (assembly GCA_034697705.1). Taxonomy (NCBI): domain Eukaryota; kingdom Metazoa; phylum Arthropoda; class Diplopoda; order Julida; family Julidae; genus Ommatoiulus; species Ommatoiulus sabulosus. The sequence continues at coordinate 17,717 of JAQGAO010001370.1, forward strand.
TTCCTGACACTAAACTCAAAAGAACTTGCAGAACTATACAGTACATGCAAGTGCTAACCTGGTTGGTTGCCAGATTATAGGGCACATCTTTTTCACTTTTATACTTAGGAAATTCGTTGACGAATTCTCGACAATCTTCATCCATTTATGCACAAATACTGTTAAATATACAAAGTCGGATTACATATTTTGCTGGTCAATAGTATACCTCACAAGATCTCAAATTCTCAATCCTAATTCAAATTTGCTTCCCGCCTTAAATTTACAGTATATACGTCATGCATATGCACATACAATGTACAGCTAGGTTACATGACAGGCACATGCATGCGCAAAATGTATACATGCATGTATTGTACGTACTTGTACTATAGTCTTATTGCCGTAATTGTATAATAAGATACTAACCTTAAGATAGCTTTACGCAGTCAATACCCCTAAATCTGCTACAGAATAGGCAAACTTTAATAGATAAATATGTAACAACCACCGAATATACAACTTTGAACTTACACGAAAGTATGTTCTCTTTCAGGCACTAGATGGCGCTGCAGGACCCCGACTTAGCTGTCATAACAGGAAATGTCAAAACCATGTGGGTCTTGGTACATATATAACTTGTGCTGCAAGCTTGCCAAACGTCAAATTCAAAATAATAATTTAATAAATGAAATTTACATGTAGTAAGAAATCATTCTTCAAGCAGCGTAAATACTTTATTATAAAACATAACTTGAGGAATGAGCAATTAGATTTTTAGATTAATTTCACTTAGGAAAGAATGAAAAGCACATTGAATTTTTAAAATTCAGTCCTGCCTTTTACAATGATGTGCTGCCTTATTAATTATGAAGTTTTTATTATTTCTTATTCATTTATTTTGAAGAATGACACACAGAATGACTACATTACATCTACGTGTAGTTTTACTTTCAAGGTATAACTTTAATTTGACATTATTTGTGCACAAATAGCGGTGAAATTAGTGTTTTTAAAAAAGTCTGAAGTAACTTGTGCACTATTAAATCCTCGTATGGAATCCAATTTGAATTTTCGTTGGTACGCTACCTGTCTTACAATAAATTCGGAATGCACTGATTCTATGTAAAGTAGTTTACTGTTTTATTAAATATTATAAATTTTTCCCAGCAAATGTACCAAAAATCAAAAGGATTAATGTAATTTTGACGAGCAAAACCCCATCAAATTATTACTTCGTTATCAGCTATTCTTTTGCTAAACCCATCTCATGAACATTTAGCATCGAATGCCTTTGGATAAATTAGGTTGTATTTGGGAGTAAATTCTGTAATTTCTGTAAGCAACTCATGAAGTGTGTACGTACGGTGAACGATCCTTCAGTGCCTGTCATTCCAGGGCCGATGAACTGCAATTTGGAAATACCCGTTTTCTAGGACATAGAAAGTTTGGCTTGCCCTAGACCGTTTTTTCATGAAAAGTAGCCTAGATTCTTCTATTTTGACTTTGTGGTGTCCTCTGCATGTCCCTGGTGAACCTAGTTTGCTCTACTTTTCATATTTCATGAATTTGGTTACCTTCATTCGACCCACATATGCTTAGCGTTGACTGTTTGAAAGGCACACCATCGCTAACTCTGTCATTAGGTGACCCAATTGCACACCGACCTACTCTACTCGGGAAATGCTTTCATTGATCTCGTTAATGATCACCTCATTAAATTCCTCGTGATGCATATGGTGCATTCATTCAATTCTACATGCATGTTTCTTTCCGATAGTATTTAATAATGTTGTGTTGTGCCAGCAATTGACCTGTTATTGAAATTATACTACATGTATAGCAGGTCGAAATGCAGCAGAACTTTGATGCCTTTAACAACCTCGAAGTCAGGGAAAATAGGGATATCTAGGGATTTACAGGATTGCTGCAGTATGCAACTTTTAAATTACTTTTAAATTCTCCGTTCAAAGTCTGTTGACTAGAAATTAGCAGTGAAGAATTTTGGCCCAAAAACAAAAAAAGTTTGCAAATCCGTGTATAGTGATAATAATGCATAATATACACGTGAAATAGTGCATTGATAAGGAATGCTATCTAATCTTCAAAGAGCTAAATTTTATTTAATCAAAATACACATTGAATATACATGTACTGTAGAAATAGGATTAAAATTAACACAATGTCATTTACTGTAAGTTCTCTGAAGCTGCACTTATTATATCACAATGTAGTCTCGCGTTTCAACATCGGCATCTGGATTGGCTCTTCCACTCGCAAGTTAAGGCTGGTTCATACCAACAGACGTCATTAGAACCACAATCAAATCTTTGGGGTTCCATAGCTGCGTCACATTCGTAAAAATGCCTACAACTTGTTATATCTTTCATGTATTTTCCCGGTCTTGTACATCGACCTAAAATATTTTGTATTGAAATCTTCTGATGTTAAACCGTACATGTACTGTATATGAATTCGATTATATACCGTAACAGGTAATCGTTGATGCATAATAACATTTGTTATTATGTTATGCTATCATACTACTATCTATGCTTACCTGCTGGAATACCTCGACCACGAGCAGCTTTAATCGGTTTTGGAATGGTCACTGCTGGCATTACTATAAGTGACAATAGAAAAATAACTCTGTAATTGCACTGTTAAATTATTGTTTTACGCTGATATTTAAATGAGACTTATTGGCATGAATATGACTTACCGACAGCCACCATTAGGACAAGGAATGCTACAAAAATGAGCGTCTTCATTTGATTCTAAACGGTAATTATTCAGATCTCAATGGATGCACTACATGTATCTCTTTTATACTCAATCTTATAGACGTTTTCTAAAACGATTTAGGAAGGACAATTCCTTAAACATCTTGGAGACGATCTAAGAAAAACATCACTTGCGTAAAACTGCTTTCTGGTAATTGTGATTAATCGTTTAGATGTTGGTTTATTACACTTTATACTTAATTAGGCCTAATTGCATGGTGATTTGAAATTTACACCGGATCATCCTTATAGTATTCCGAAAAGGTGCAGTTTTTTACGTCACAAAATAAATGACAATGATAATTCTCCCGGAAAAGCTTGATCAGTAAACATCGAAATTGTTTGTTTTATTCTTGCGTACGTACTATGTAATCTGTAGATGTCACGTCATGCATCGCACTTGCGCCTGATTTCACGCTAAAAATAGTTCTGAACTTTATTTTTCATTTCCTTGAAATCAGTCTCCAACAATGTAAGCATTGCAATTCTGTTTACATATCGTCCGCCGCCTCAGAAGAGACACAAATTGAAAATTATGGATTTCTGGTTATAATAATATTATTAAGTTAAGCTAAATGTAAAAACAAAAATATTGTCGAATAATTGACAGTATAGTGTCACGTTATTTTACTATATCATTAAATGAATACGATTTTGCAACCTGCTTAATCGTAAAATAATAAAACTTGAGATGTGTCACTTCTGAAGCGGGGGCGCGGTATATTTCTGTATACAATTTTAAGGCCAGAAAATAAAAACAGCTTGCAAATTCCTGCCACAAATAGATTCCTCATACTGTGAAAAATCTTCAAATTGCGCTAAATATTAGTAATTTTGTTTTTGCAGATGATCTTGCCAGTGTCGTTGCATGCAGCTAAATCTTTCGATAATTAGTATAGTAATTGTTAACTATTCAACAATCATATCATCTAAAGCTCAAACTTTTCAAGTTGATTTTTATTTCCGTAAATTAGTACAGCAAATAGTTTTCATTCGAACATGATCGGAACATCAACCGATTTACAAGTTTAAATGCATGTTACATTACTTATATTATGTTTCCGTAAAAATAAATTTCAGATTATTTGTGCTAACGAATCATTCCTGCCCGGTATAAACGACTTCAAATCCATTCATCACACATTTCCACCCCGACAACGACATCGGGACTGAGTTTTCCATTGGCATTGTTTTGCTGGTTGATACCAGCAGAGCTGATGATCAGGAGAGCACTTGAATCTTTGGGGGTTCAACCCGGCATCACATTGGAAGAAATACTCGCAACTTGTAAAGTCTGCCAAATAATCACCCGCTTTCTCACAGTGTCCTAAAGCAATTGAACAATGAAATATGATCAACGATCTTGTATGTAAAGTATGTCAAAATAGTACATGTACTGTATGACATAAGGTATACTTACCTACTGGAATACCGTTAGCAGGCACTCCTTCGACTTCCACGGGAGCATGTTTTTCTGGCAACGCTGCGTTTAAAAATGGAATTAAATTTGGTGAACAAATATTTCATTGACAATGTACTTACAAATAAAAACAGAATGTTTGGATGACAACTTACCCACAACTGCAACTATGGCCGCCATGGTGAAAAAAATGAGCTTATTCATTTTTATGTTACAAAAGTTCGCAACTCTAAATTCTCAGTGTAGTTAGTGAAGTGTTTGACTTTCAAGCAGAAATTGTACCTTTTTATACTGAACAAGCTTTCAAAAATCACATGATTTATTACTGATATCGCTGGGAAATCTCTTTCTAAAATATGTATCCGAGTGGGACCGAGTTTAAGCAATAATTTGTTGTGCAACTCAAGCTCATGGCAAATTATCATCCGTCAAACTGTGACATTTCTGTTTACATTATTTATTGGAACCTGTTTGAAAGGATTCATGCCAATAGAACCAATATAGCCATTTTATCAGTAATGTCAGTTATGAGCATATATGATAAATGTATTTTTTTGTTTTTGTACCTTTAAATTTATGGTTCAGAATGATTGTCAATAGAATTTATCTATATACTATGTTATATCTATAGGCGGGCCCATGAACTTGAACTACCAAATATTTTGTGATTTTTTTTTATATAATTCGTCGAAATAATTTCCCGGTGACACCTTTGTTGCTTCACATTTCAGAGATTGTGCCATCACTATACATGTATAAATTAGGAATGTGATCACAAAATTGTTATACAGGGTGGAACAGTAGTCAGGGTCATCCCATTTTTTCATACCTGTTATAGCTATGAAAATTCTGTTTGTGCGGTTAAAAAGGAAGTCATGTGTGCTCTATCCATTGATTTTGTTACATTTGACCTATGACCATTTTTTGAAGGATACTGGTGCCATGCCTTTTTAACCATAATACTTTAAACAAAATGTCCTGAAAAGGGAAAGGAAGAGGATGGTCTCAGTGGTCTGTTTATCTGAATTCAACTGCTTTCGTCTTCATTCGAGTACTATTTAATATTCACTACCATTTAGTTTCTTTATTGACGCTCAACGTTTCGAATTTACGGTCCTCATCAGGAACGTTCTGAATAGATACAATTTTTGCAATTACAATTACAGATTAAACATAATGAAACAATTAATTTCCCTACACCTAGAATACGAAGGAAGTTCCAATAACTCCGAAAAACGAAAGTACATTTTATATGCCATTAATTCCCAGTCAACCATATAGTAATAAAATGGTTTATAAAATGTACTTTCGTTTTTTCAAAGTTATTTGAACCTCCTTTGTATTCTAGGTGTAGGGAAATTAATTTTTATTGATGTTTAATCTGTAATTGTAATTGCAAAAATTGTATCTATTCAGAACGCTCCTGATAAAGACTATAAGGTCGAAACGTTGAGCGTCATTAAAGAAACTAAATGGTAGTAAAATATTAAATAGAATTCGCATCACCCATTCATTCTACATATCCTACCATTTAAAGAAAATGAACTGAATTCGTCTTCATTGGCAATTATTTGAAGACTTGAAGTTGTTACAATGTTTTAACAACAGGGGCATACACCAAATGGTAGCTGCACTGCAGCACATGGTAGCACTGCAGTGAAGCGACCTACAATAAGGCTGGCCCACAATACTATGTTGGTCGCTGCACTGCAGTGCCCCACTGTGCTGCTACGCAGCTACCATTTAGTGTTTGTCATTATAATTGTCAATGAAGACGAAAGCAGTTGAACTCGTACAGACAGACCATTTTCTTCGTTTTCTTGATTTGAAATTTTGTCCTAAGTAGATTCCTTAAAAAAATAGTCGTAGGCTAGAGCACACATGACTTCTTATTTAACCTCAGAAACAGAGTTTTCATAGCTTAACAGTTACGAGAAAAAAAATGGGGTGGCCTGACTACTGTTCCACCCTGTATAATTCTTGATCTCCAGGTCCAATTACTAGGAAAAACTGGGAAACAAATGGGCATTGAAAGGCGATTTAGCGATTTTGAATGAGGCGAATGTTGATGTCATACATGCTATAGTTTGAGTATCTCCATGCAAACTTTTGAGATTCTGAGCTTTTCACATTCAAAGGTAGGAAAAACATGCTACTCTGAATATTTAAAAAAAAATCGAGTGAGCGTGGATCTTGTGGACGGAGTCCTTCCATCAATGAAAGAGGTCAGGGAAGGTCAAAAATACAATTAGTGTTTTTGTTTTTGCCAATTATCTTGCTTGTGTCGTTGCAAATTTGCTAAATCTTCCTAGAACTAATAACATTGCGGTGATTTTAAATTCATGTATTTCAACAATAGTAATTTAATGTTTTTATTGGTTTTTATTTCGGTAAAGCATTACAATAATTAGGTTTCACATCAATATCAACAGATTTACAAGTTTAAATACAAATTATGTTATCTTTCCAGAAAAAAATGAAATTTTTAATGGTTCAGATTGTTTAAGCTTTTAAAAACTGATTCATCACGCTTTTCCACCCCAACAACGGCATTTGGACTGATTCTTCCATTGGCATGATAAAGCTGGCTGGTACCAGCAGAGGTCATCAGAAGAGCACTTGAATCTTTGGGCGACCTTACCGGCGTCACAATGGTAAAAATGCTCGCAACTTGACAAATCTGCCAAAAACTGGCCCACTTTAAGACAACGACCTATATATAGATAGCAAATGAACAATGAATAATTTTCAACGATACATATATAGTGCATGTACAGTAAACAAAAGCTTGTATGTTCGCCATTAAAAAAGTATGGCTTAGGGTGGGAGTACATTGAGACTTTAAAATTTAGAAATTTACTTACCGACCACTGGCGCCACCCAGCGGGCTAACAAGTGCTAATTGAAAACGCATTAGCTCT
>JAQGAO010001371.1:0-24816 GCA_034697705.1 Ommatoiulus sabulosus
GATGTTTTTGATTTGCGACCTTATGTCCGTTTACCAATTGTCCGGCGATCTTTCGCCAGCGACCATTTGTCCGGGACCCACGTGTATATTTCCAAAAGTTTAACGATACATCTAAATTTTTCTTTCTAGAAGACTGGCGAGTAAGAGAATTTGGACGAAAAGGGCAAGCTGGCATCACTATTTAACATTTTGCTTGAAAGCTGAGAAAGTTCCGTGAATCTGGAAATAGTAAAAAATGATACAAACAAATGTATACAATTCTTAAGCAAATTAAAAAAAAAATACGACAAATTTGATGAAAATTGACAAAGTTATGTTCAAGCCAAATCAGTTTCTTGATTTGCGCTATTGGCAGATGCATTCATTTGCTGCTCACATATGGGGTTGCATGTGTGTTGAGCATTTACAATCAATGGTTGATATGGATATTTATCAGTGACGTTTGATTTTTTTAGCCTCACATAATAACACCTGGTGAACTTCGAATTTATTGCAGACAAAAAATACGGATTGACGATAAGATACTGTATGAGGGATGATACTTTTTTATTTATACCAATTCACAATAAATCCAATACCGCGTGAAGCAGCCATCTATTTTCACGGTTCGTATTGTTTATTTCTGCATTTCATGTCGTGTATACTACTCTCGTTTTAATAATTTTAATTTTAAATGTCATTTGTGCTGATGATTAGTTAAGTATATAGTTTCGAACGAGTTGTTGTTTAGCAATCGTGCTATCCGGGTGTATTTATCATTTTTTGATTGATAAATTGCAACTTACAACATTTTATGATTAAACGTATTGAAAATTGAAAAGCAAATGCGACAGGTGCACATTAACATTATTCGGAGAAAGGGAGAATTTTATTGGACATTGATACAAAAATTGCTAGTTTAATCGCTGGATAATTTCGAATAAAGCCAATGCAATTTGCTCTGAATATTTTTGCTTTATTAAGCCGAGAGTTAGTGTTATTTGGAGCAGACTCCGCAACTGGAAGGATCTGCATAAAATGTTGTTTGGACCATGATCAATTTTAAGATTATTTGTTAAAAAAAACTGCTGAACAGGTTTAATCCAATGTTGCCAACTTTGGGTATCAATTTCACGCCACGCATAGGAATGCTTTAATTCATTTTCAAGTTTTTTTCATTTCGAACATTTTTTATTTCCAAAAAAATTTGCTTCTGAAATTAACAAAAATGTAGTTTCGACTTAGCGTATCGCTATATACTGTATGCAGGGTATATATACGTGTCTCGGGAGTCGCCATGCGACGAACTTTGGTTAAAGAAAATGTCAATTATTGTTATACTTAACTATACGTTTATAAGATGTAGGAGATGAGAGGGAGCATGGATGTAAACTAATTATACCCGTTACTTTAAATAAATAACTATATTAAGTTGCATTGTAAACATTTCTCTATTCATAAATCATAATCGCTGTCCGGTGAAATTGGGGACACCTCGAGTTTTCTACAAAATGTCACGTATTCTGCGCAAATTCAGTACCTATTGTTCATTTGCGAGTTAGTGCATATTTTGACCTAAATATTACTGTACCCACAAAAATAAATCTAGAGCACATTTAAGTTTGTCGACTAACATAGTATAAATGAATCTTTGAACTTCGTTTGTTTTTCAAATGGATTTATTATAATAATGGATAATGCTGATGGAGCAGCGCAATTTTGAAAAAAATCGCTTACTTGGTATTTCAAATTCATTGTACATGTATATGGACTCATACTTCAGAATACAAACTTCACTGTAAATTATAATTAATCAAATGTATCGCAATCAGTTGAACATTTTTACATTTCGAGTAATTGTTGAAATTTGAGGAAAAAGGAATTAGTGAGTAATTTTTCTTCCAATTGTTCACCACTCGAATGTTCAACCTTTTCCTTTTAAGATTCTTCGGAGCTTTTTTGTGTGAAGGAGTAATTTTATTATAACGTGTACAACGAATGCACATAGTCCATAGAAAGTTGATCTTTTTTCCAGACTAGAAATTTGCATACATGTACATAACCTTGTCATGTGCACAACCATAGTTAAACAGTGAACATCCTCGGTTGCATGCATGCCATCGTTTTATGTACAGTAGCAACCAAAGTTACAAAAGTCCCAAAAACTGCAATGTGACATGTCAACCGCGGGAAATTTTTATAGTAACTATGGCATTATATCTTATCGTTGTTTAACTTGCAAGGAGGTCGAAGAAAAGGGTGGAAGCTAGGGACATTATTTATTACACACTACAAAAAAGCTTTATCAAAAGTACAACACGTTGATTTTATTTATACATACTGTATATGTCTGTGTACTTTTACGATGTTGCTTTTTAAAATTTTTACTGTATTTCATATGTTTTTCACAGGTGCTAACTGTGCTAACAATGACATTGAAGTTGTCGTTGCACCTTGTGGGAGTCTGCCTATTTTTCATCTTTTTGTACTTTCAATATGGCTGCAGAATAATTTCCGCTCAATCTTCATTCACATCAACATTGACGCCGATTTGGGAAGACGATGAGAACTATTTCACTATCGACGCATGTCGTAATTTCCAGTCTTCGGTAGTTGATTGCACAGCGATTGAACTTGACGAATTCCCTACTTGGAACGGCGACAAAATTATAGACTCCTTCCCAACTGTGGATTTGTATCTAAATTTCAATAAAATATCAAAAGTCGTTCAAATCAAAAACTCGTCCCAAATCAGTAAAATTTATTTCAATCGAAATTATATTTCTGACATCGAACCTTTCGCTTTCGTCAATTTGCCCAATTTGAAAACATTGGTTTTGTCTCATAATCAACTTTCCATCATCGACCCTGATGCATTTAGGTCAATGGATGGCTCACCTTTGTCCCTGGTGAGCCTGGACCTTAGTTTCAACCATATCAGTCGTCTTCCAATGACAATTTTTGAAGATTTGAAGAAATTGAAGCACTTGAATCTATCTAAGAATAAGCTATCGATTTTGAAAACTTCGGGATTACCTTCATTGAACAGTTTGGTTTCATTGCAAACTTTAAATTTGTCCAGAAACGAATTGATCGATCTTCCAGATGAGTCGAAAGCAATGGTTACCAGAGTACGTTCGCTGGATTTAAGTCGAAATAGTTTGAAGAGGATACCGGAAGTACTGCGACATGGAAAGGATATCAAAACTTTGATATTTTCCAAGAATGATGGAATCAGCGAACTCGATGCACTCTCGTTTGTTGGATTAACAAATGTTAAAGAGCTGGAAATCAACAAGATGGGCAAATTGACTGTCATTCGCAATGGTAATTTATTAATGAATTGACTCAAGTATCACCTTTTGTAACACTTCCTTTAAATATGGCTTAGATGTATAGAATAATATTAAATTCTTGAAGAAAGGTTTTTCAAACGCAGTTTCAAAACTCAATACCTACTTGGTCCAAAAGAAACTAAGAAAACATATATATCATTCTAAAATACATGTATATGTCATGTATATTCTTCATGTGGTTTTTAACAGGCACTGGCAATGTTGTCAATATGATACAGATAAAGGATGGTTTACGAATTTTCTCACATTGTCTTCTGTCATATAAAAACGGAGATAATTTGTAGGGGGAGATAATTTCTTACCGTTAATCCACGAGCGTAAGAAATGATAACTTTAAGTTTGTTAACTAATGTTTACAAACATATTTTGTTGCAGGTACGTTTACTCCTTTGACCTCACTGGAATATTTATCTTGCAATAGTAACCCGAAATTGTGCGCAATAGAAGGAAGTTCCTTTGTTGCAAACAGTTTTGATGGGCACGCAAGTTTGAAACAGGTAATTAAAAGTATCAATATTTGTTTGAGCTTTGTTTGTTTTTCTACGTGCATTTTATGAAACCGAGATTGTTCTAATATGTTAACATGTAATATTAGTTTATCTCAATTGATTCTAAAAACAATTTTACTCCTTATAGGTGGATTTCAGTAACAACAATTTATCGACGTTAGATGTCGGCCTGTTCAAAAACATAGCGTTATGCGAAATTGATTTAACTGGAAATCCGTTAAAATGTGTATGTGACATCATATCGCTTATTCAAGACAACATTCGCATAGAAAAGACGTAAGTGGTTTCAACTATCCGTTTAGATGTAATGTTATCGTCATACGACTTACCTTCTTTTTTATTGTGTGAAATACATGATCTCTGAACTTTGTCCAAAAGTTCGGTAGTTGGAGTTTTATGAAGTGACGCTGATAGTAAATAGTTTTGTTACAGGATTTTTTGTGGATTCTCATTTCGTCTCATTTGTCAGAAATGTATAACTAACCCTACTTGACGATTGCACTTGTATATTGTTTTTAGATTGGGAAAATCTTCGATAAAGCCCAAAAGTAAAACTGCTAAGAACTGTAAAATGCTGAAATACGCACCAAAGCCATGCCGAAAAAAATGCCAGAAGAGGCGAAATGAGAAAAAGCAAAATAGGAAAAAGGGATAAATATAGCAGGTTTGTATGGAGGGAAAAATATTGTTCAACATGATAAGATTTTATGCCAGTTTCCATTAAACGCTCGTCATTACACAGTGGAATTTAATAAGTATAATCAAAGATGTTCAAGATGTTTCAAGATGTTGCGTGCAGTTTAAAATGACCGAGGAGTTTTGCATACAAAAAGAGTATCTCTTAATTCACCTTTTTAGTATGATTTGTATGTTTCAGACTTAGAAGTTTTGCCTTATCACACCCTCGCGTGTCGGAGTGACTCTAATTAATTCGCATTTTTTCAAAATTAATTTCAGATGTCGCTTTTATCCCGAGAATGGTGATGGCCAAAGTTTCTCGGAAATGAATATAACCAACATCGACGTGTTTTGCGAGTTGAAAGCGACCAATTCTCGCGCTTTATTTTGGACATTTATAGGGTTTATGATCAGTTTTTTAACGATTTGCTTAGCACTCGTTTTAAGTAGGCATCTTTGCCAAAATAAATCTCCGAGGGAGGACACCGTGCCGACGCAATTGCAAATAAATCGTCAGTACACCAGAGTCTCTGCAGATGAGAGTCTTGATAGAAAAGCATGTACTGAAAATAGGACATTGACGTGAAATATCGCGAATTATTTCCAGTTAAATCATCATTCATTGGAAAATTTGGACTCAAGTCGGTTTCCAAAAATAATCTGAAGGTTATATTCAAGTTTTATTAAATGTATGTCTGAGGAAATTAAGGCGTTTCTAAAGTAATTTTAAATCTCAGGTTTCTGTTTTTAAAATCTGGGACGAATTCAAGACAAATCACAAAGACATTTCACTTTTATGCATTCTTTATTGCTTTATTTTGTATTTAATACACATTTAATTGGAGATTAAATATTGCAGATATATTGCACAAAATATTGCAGATGTTTAAACATCTATACAATACCATTGTAAATTTTTTCCATTTGCTAGTATAGTAGTATTAACTTCGTGATCTCTTAAACTGTCTGTACAATATGTACACATATGTAGTGAGGACTTTTTAAAACAGTTTAATTTGAATGAATGTGATCATAGTGACTTATAATTTTTTCTACCTCCACCATTTGTATTTATGATGAAATCAATTTGATGCGGTTTTATGAAACGCATACATTTCTCACAAATGTTTCCGTTTATTTTGTATTACACAATTAAATGTGACAAAGTTCTGAAAAATGTTAATGGAACAGTATTTCAGGTTTATTTTTGAACCATCTTTATAATAAAGTAAGAAATACATTTGCGATGAATACAACGAATTTAATACTTCTTTTCCTTCAAAACTTTCACACCACTGTTTTTAATCCCAGTTTTCATTAGCGTTTTTTCATGGAATGTTTGATGTATTGAGTTTCTTCAAGTGGTTGGTGACTTCAATAACTTGAAACTGCAAACTTTTCCACTATACCAAACAAATTTATTCTTTGCTCAACGTTTCGGCCCTGTGGCCTTCAGGCGACTATCAACAGGGCCGAAATGTTGCACAACATTTCAAGCGGTTTCCTATATGACTAACGTCATAAGTTTGCTAACAAAAAAAGTCATGTGCATATGCAATAAAAACCCAGATTACCTCCGTAGAGACAGTATTTTATTATAGAAAAAACAATACTTGAAATTGTGTCACTAAGGGGCTGGCTAGATAAACGTGGATTTTTGATTTCATGACTCCCTAATACGTGCGCGAGTGTCATTTATTTCGTAAACAATCGCTGCATATTTGTAGTGTTTAGTAATCGTCAATCGTCAACTTTGAACCATTTCGTTAAATGATTAGCTCCGCCCTTGCAGATAAACCTCAGGATAACGATTCACGTAAACCTCGGCGTTGTAAAGTCATAATCAGAAATATTTGGATTGCAGCCTGTATACGATGTAAGTACAGTAAATGTGAATTTTCGTATTTTTATTTCCTCGAACTTATACATGTAGCTTTAACTACTTAAAGTCATTGAAAATCCTAATATTGCAATAATTGACCTAAATGATGGCATGTTGTCTTACCCTTATTTTGGGTAACCCGGACTTAATGTCATTTATTTGCTTTTGCTGGGTTACAGTTGGTGATACAGGTGATACGATTCTTTGACAGATTTTTCACGAGTAAACCAAACATGAATAATGCGTTACGTTTAATGTCATGATTTCATATTTTGGCATTTTAGGCAATTTGAGAAGCCACACCTAGGCTTACTCACAAAATATTGCTTATTTTTGTGCTGATTTTCAATCTAGAATAAATAATGATATGGGAGCTTGGTAACGTCAATGTGTATGTGAAACTTATCCGATTTTACAATCAGCTTTTTTATCATTTTTGAATGTGGACTGATAATTTGTTATCTGACATGCGCAGTTAAACAAAGGCGCCATTGCATGGCGAGATTTTGATTCCTTTTGTAATCTGTGACTTTAAAAACAGACAAGGTGGCACAGCAATTTAATGGGAGAGTTCATGTCTCAATAATATTGTCCAATAAGGTTTACTAACTTCATTTTACAAAGAAAATTGTATATTTATTTGGTAAGTGTTTTCTGCTTTTTAAACTGTAATTAATGCTTTTACGTACCCATCAGGCTTTAAATCCTATAAGTACCCATTCATTTTAAGATATAATTCCAGAATACGATACATAGTTTGGTAACCAATAATCTTAGGTGCTTACTCGTAGTATACTTAATACTTTGTAACAATGAGTAAAATGATTATTCAAAACCTTGCTCTTTTTCATGTCACTGGTAGACGCTGTATTAGTTGGAATAGAGACAACAAACTGGGAATTAGCGGTGACATCGAAGCTGCATCAAAATGAAATCGCCACATTTATTAACATTGGCTTGGGCAATCGCATGCTACATTATTACAAATAATGCGCAAATCCAAAATCCAGCAGTGCCAGATCCAGCGTCAGTCCAGCCTGTGAATCCGGCTCCAGCTCCAGCCCAGCCTGTGAATCCGGCTCCAGCTCCAGTCCAGCCTGTGAATCCGGCTCCAGCTCCAGCCCAGCCTGTGAATCCGGCTCCAGCTCCAGCCCAGCCTGTGGATCCGGCTCCAGCTCCAGCTCCAGCCCAGCCTGTGAATCCGGCTCCAGCTCCAGTTCAGCCTGTGAATCCGGCTCCGGCTCCAGCTCCAGTCCAGCCTGTAGATCCAGCAGCAGTCCAACCCGTGAATCAGGCTCCATTACCAGTGCAGCCTGCAGATTCTGGTTCAGCGCAACCTGTAAATCCGGCTCCAGCTTCAGCAGATTCAGCTGCAGTCTCACCCGCAAATCCGGCTCCAGTACAACCAGAAGATCCATCGCAAGCGCAAGGTGCGAATCAGACTGTATTTCAGCCCGTCTATCCAGCTGTCATCAAGGGAATCACCCACGAGGAAGTGTGCAGCAAATGCGACTGCCCGGCGACCATCTTGGAAAATCCTTACGTCATCAACTGCACTTTCCGCTCCCTTAACGAGTCGAAACCTTGGAGCCCAGTTTTATTGGAAGTCGACAATGTCCACCTGCTTCTGCACCACAACGAGTTTCGGCGTGTTCCGGTTATCGCCAAGTGCGACTCTCTGGACGCCATCGACTTCAGTTTCAACAACATCGAAGAAATTGCCGAGTCCGCTTTTGCAAATATTCCGGGCATAAAGCAACTGTTGTTGGCCCACAATCGATTAAGTCACATCTCTTCGGATGCCTTTCACTCGGAGGGCCTTCCTCTGGACATTGAATATTTGGACCTGAGCTACAACCTGATTGACAGTCTTCACAACGAGGCCTTCGACCAATTGCCTTACTTGAAGAAATTGGATCTGTCGGGCAATCCCTTCCACGCCTTAGATTCGGCCACGCAAACCGCCCTCAACAACCTAAAGGTTTTGGAAGAACTGAACTTGGCTGCTACGGGACTGAAGGAACTGCCGTACACATTGATTAATCCGATTCGTCACTTGCAAATCCTTAATTTGGCTAATAACCGATTCAAGACCGTGCCCGAGCTCCTCCAAGGCAGTCAGTTGACAGAACTGATATTTTCTGGAAATTTGATAGTCGAATTGTTGCCATCGTCCTTCATTGAAATGAGCAGCCTTCAAGTCTTGGAAGTCAGTTTCTGCCCAAATTTAACGGCTATTCGTAAAGGTACGATATATAGATAAACAAAATAAATTATATGCGTTGGAAAGTATACAAAACAGTATTTTATAATAATAATGATGATAACAATCTGTCTCAGAGTTAAGTCTTTCGGAAAAGCGCTACTTCGTTCACGAGAGATATGGGAGATTTTTTTTTAGCATTTTTATAAATGATTATAAGTGACGTTTATTAGAAAGTTTTAGGATATCGTTTTTCTGAAAAACGATATCCTAAAACTCTCTAGTATCTGAAGAGGATCGAGTTACATAAGTTTTACAATCTCTTGAAAATGCGGCGATTTGAATAATTTCATTTCCATTTCCAGGTACTTTATTTCCTCTGACTTCACTGACGACTTTCAGGTGCAATGATAATCCTCGTCTTAAAATGATCGAACGAAGGGCGTTCAGAGATGAAAATGGCGAAGGACCAAAAGAGATGAACACGGTATTATTTCCAATAAAACGAATTCCAATTAAAACGAAGCAATTGTGCTCAATTCCGTTGCATCGATATCGTATTATGCGGATTCTCTGTTCCACATTATCAATTTTTCCCTATTTTAAAATCTAGATTGAACTTCGCAATAACAGTCTATCCAGCTTGAGCGAAGACCTCTTCAAAAACATTGGCCTCGTCATCAGCGACACCCTCGATGCATCCGATAATCCTTTCAACTGCACTTGTCACCTGGCGTGGCTCACGCAAGAAGGACCAGCGAGCATTTACTTAAAGGACATGAAGTAAGGACAAGATATGGGATGTTTTTCCGCATTAAATACAGACTACCGAGAAGTAAGACCTTTAATTGTTGCAATTCTTTTCGTCCATCATCAGGTGTGCTTATCCAGTAGCTCTGCAAGGGATCTCCCTCGATCAGGTGGATTTCACCTTCAGCAGTCAGTTGCCATGTCCCGATGCCCACGACGAGAATGTGGAGGCCCACTTCACTTACGTCATCTCTGAATCGTACGGTTTTTGGATCTTTGTGATGATCATAGGTTTAATCATAATCATTTCCGTCGCTTTTTACGTCATTCGCTCCAAACCCGAGCTGCGCTACAGCATTTTGAAAATCGTCACCCCTAGTAAAGTGCAGTATAGGGAAGACGAGGCGGGTAAAGTTAAATATACGAGGCAGTACAACGAAGATTACGAGGATCCCTTCAACGGGTTGGATATGGACTTGGAAATATATAAAAGATAGACTGGAATGTTTCCACACCCAATGATGGCTAGGCGGCGCAAGTCTCAGAGAACGTATCTTTAGTCAATTCGAAAATATTTTTTTAAGAAATAATGCGTTTGTTATTTTTTGAAAAATCTGTCATTTATTCAGAAACCCGAATTTGGCGTGACGTCATTGTACTGAGGACGGGTTCAGTGGGCGCAATTTTCGTGTTACGCAACGTTGTGATATCACGTGTTACTTATCAGCAATTGGCTCATAAAATGCACGCGCGTTTCAATAACCAATAAATACCAGGCGTGGAAATTGACATCTTGGGCACAGTGTACGTATTATCAGTATGGTCACTCCGAGCATTCCTCATGTCCATCTTCGCAGCGCCAACTTTCCGACTAGCGAATGCGCACGGCAATTCTGATCCACGACATTTAATAATCCGTCCTTCCGCCGTATCAAGTCACGCGCTGCAGTCCTTTTTTTTGGACATTACGTATACTGTGTCTTGAACCACGTGATTTAAAAAGATTCATCCCATAATAGTAACTATACAAAAATTGTTCATACACTACGTCACTATACATTTTGGCGCTACCACCTCCGAATACCAAAATACGTCACAAAAACCGCTAGCCCAGAATAACAAAATGAATACCCTTTACTCGATTTCATCATCATTTAAACACACATTATGCAGTCGACCTCGTTAAAGAAGTCTGACTACATAACGTAATATTATGTATTTCAACCCAATTTTATGTTTGATGTCCACAATGCGTATGTTTTTATTATCATAGAAATGCGTGCAATTTTAAACCCAAATTTCCGAAGCAATGTTTGTTTAACTGATGCCCCTCTTCTGGATCGAGGTGACGCTTGAAATGTTCCAATTGCGAAACGTTTTCAGTTTTCTCCCTTAAATTGATGACACTGTTTCATCTAGTCTGGGTGAGGCACCGCCTACGATGTCTGATAATTTTCCTTGGTGCAATCATCGAAGATGGCCTGTTTATATACAGTGGAGTGTGTATCTTTTTAATTTATTATCTATCAAAGGTGTTTGGGGAGATCGAAAACAATCGATTGAACTTCTTGGAAATTTTAGATTTGTACACGAGGCATCGCCTGTTTTATTTGCTACGATTTGTTTCTGCGATTTGTTGTTACAGTGTACAATAAATTAGATCATAAAATTTAGTTTAAGACGAAATCTTATCTGAAGCGTGCCTTTTCACATTCGTCATTTTGTTAATAAAACGATAACAGTTTTGATATGAAAGAAATCTTCAAATTGTCTTTGTTTTAGATACATGTATGTTGTTTTATAAAGTACAGTCATAATTATTGCACTTATCAGTGACGATTAGAAAGAAATTTCCATTGTTGAAACTGAACAATGGAAATCTTTCCATTATTAGATCATGATTAGATCATGAAAACGAGCCTTTTTAGGTTTCAAAATCCTAAATTGTTATCACATTAAAAGTGCGAACATCACATTTTCTCGGCTAGTATAAGTAAACACTGAGAAATTAAAAAAAGGATATTTGTGCATTAATTAACATGTTGCTCAAATTTCAAATCAGTCCAACGCTATTTTAGTAGTACTCAGTAAGAGATTTTACGATTATCACTTTTGACAGTCGTGAAGTTACATGTGCAAAAGGAATGCATTAATTGGTTTAAAAACAGCGATAACCTTGATTAAGTTTTTTAAATGGTCGATTTTGTACGCCGGACTTCTCGACCGCCAAAAGTGCCGTTCGTAAAGTTACTGTCTGAGTACCCCAATTTTAATGTATATATGTTTGTTCCAATAAACTACTAACTTGGTTGAATTTATTGATTCGTACTAATCTCAAACCCTAGTTACATGTACAATTTGTAGATATTGTGCGTCCTTAACACGACAACGTGAACTTTGATAAATCTGTTAAGGCCATTATCACGAGGTTAGTATTTCTGTTAGTTTTGATAGTTGCCAATGGCGACGGTGTTTAATCCAGGTTGGAGAGAGATTGATAAGAAAAATCCACTATATAGCAACAAGTAACATGTAAATGTGCACAAATCTTGACATATTGTCAAAACCGAGCATTTTTAACTACACGTACAGTATATAGTCGAATTTGACGCCAGATGGCATTTTATCCTTGTGCTTTTTTTCCATGAAGATCTGATAGTGATTTGAACGTTGATAAAGCGATTGGGAAATCACGAAATTGTTATCGCGCATTTGACATTGTGCAGCAAATTACCTTCGTCAACGAGTGATTTTCGACGCTTAGATTTTGGCATTTTTAAGGTAAACTGACATTTAATTTCTATCAGGTTTTAAAAGTAATGCGGCTTTTGTTAAAATGTAAACTAAATTTTGTTATCAAATTTGTTTTACCATGGCAAATTTTAAGGAATTTAAGCCATTTGAGGTTTAATTTTCGTATGCTCAATTTGATGGGTCTGATTTATTGTATACTGCAAATAACCTAGCAGTTATAATCGACAATTAAATAAGACTACCTGCTCTGTGAAATCGGGGGGTATAAACTTGTCCCCTGACTTAATCGGTCTTTATGATTAGGTTTAATGACATAATTAATGATATTATGCGAGTTTAGAACAAATACAATATTATCGAGTTTAATGTTTTACGTCAAATATATATGCGGCTGTGGTTCAAAATGAATTTAAGTTGGGCCCCATCTGTTCAAGCAAAATAAATTTTAAGTCACAATAATTACAAAGAGCGTTTGTCCATGCCAATAGCTGGAGAATGACGACATCGGTTTGGTACTTTAATACGATTTTGGGTTTTATTTGGCACGACTGTTGTTATGCGACCCTATTTTTTATCAACGTGTTTTCCCTACGTATAATTATATTGTGTCGCCTCCGATCGAATCTCTTTTTTGTTTTTTGTATGTAATCTGATAGTGTGCGGGATTACAAATCGCAGTCGGTGAAATTTACCTGAGTCATAAACTGACTAACCAGATTGTTTGCTCAACTAAATTGGTATGGCAGTTTGAAAGATATACAAAGAAGCTTGTTATACCATTTAAATGTCTCATACAGTATGTGTCTGCTATTTAATGGTCAGTCTTTTAATTCATTTGCCAAATTTCAAATATGTTTATATTTGCTTCAGTGATACTATATACGCACATGGTGTCAGAAAATGCTCAGTTATGCTGTCAGTTTCATACAACAATTGACAAATACAAAAGAGCTTAAAAAATCAAGTTTTTACAGTCTGCAAGATCTCAAATTCATCAATGTGAAATAGTTTCTAAACCACTGTGGTGTTATATGACAGTTACCACCAACTTCGATCGCATGACCTGGGTCATTTCTTTTAAATTTATGTAAAATTTCCCGCATCTGAGAAATCTACCTCTTCACTCTTTATATAAAGAATCACCTGCCATTGGCATTGTATAGTTGCTTGTACTGAAGGGTTTTCTGAACGTGGTTTGAAGCTTGCATCCACTTTGAATTTTTAAGTGTATATTTTTCTATTTAGTCAATTTCCGAAGATCTGAAATACGTGACATGGAAAAGTCAACATTTTTTATACTAATACTGTTGGCAGCATCTACTCGACTAGCCTATGGTCAATCCGATGATGGCGGTGCAAGCATCAGCAATGCATCGAACGCAGATGCACCAGTTCCAGATACGATGATCAGGCTGCTACCAATAACTCGTGAACAGAATTTTACGGCTACTGAAACCAAATTGGGTTCCCCGACAAAAACGCGACCAATACCCGTGGACAATCCAGAGGCTGTAAAAGTTGAAAAAGATAAGTCAAATGCAATTTGCTTCCAGTGTTCCTGTTCGATGGATCCACTGGCAAATCCGTACCACATCAATTGCATGGCGCTTCTACTGAATACAATTCCCAGTTTGGATTTATCAGATCCGGATATCACCAATGTCCATCTTGAGTTTGACAACAACCTTTTTGAAGTGGTCCCTTTGATCGAAACTTGCGATGCCGTGGACAGCGTCAGCTTCAAAAACAACCAAATCCACGGAATAGAACCACTGGCCTTTGCCGAATTGATCCATCTGAAACGCGTGGATCTTAGTCACAACCAGTTGCAGTCAATACATCCCATTGCCTTTCACATGGTCAACGCCGAGGATTTTTCGCCCATCGAATATCTGAATCTTAGCTTCAACGCTCTCAACACGTTGGAGAGCGACCTCTTCAATTACATGTACAACTTAATTGAACTGGATCTCAGAGGCAATCAATTTGGCTTCTTGGATTCGTCCACCGTGTCTGCTCTCAACTCCTTGGTATCCCTGCAACAACTGGATTTGTCCGAAAACTTCTTGACATCTCTACCCATGACGCTGACCAACCCCATGGTCCATTTGGAGGTTTTGGACCTTCACGGCAACCAGCTGACGGAAGTGCCAGAAGTGCTCGCCGTGGGTGGCAAATTAGTTAAACTAGTCTTGTCGTCCAATCCCATCCAGGAATTGGTCGCATCGTCTTTCATCGAACTTATGGAGCTGCATGTACTCGAGATCAGCAACATGCCCAAGCTAACCATTATACATAAAGGTTTGTCTTAGCAATTCCTCAGTTTTCTGTCACTTTTAAACAGCTGCCATACTGTGTATATAAAAAGTACGAAAATTGCAGCGCGGGTAATCTCCATAGCGGAACTCGAGGAATTGTACTTTGGTACTTTGATTTTGAAAGCTATATTAGAGGAAGACGAGCTACCTTAACTTTATACCTTTGTGGTTTAAATGTTATCAATTAGAATAATAGTGAAACTGCTCTTATTTTGAAAAATATTTGATAAAAAAATGCAAATAAATCCAGACAGATGAACGTTTCTACGTGAACGGTTGATAAAATATGAATCATTGCACATTGCATGAGTAATAAAATTGGAAACCCCAAATAGGACATTGACATATTATTCCAACACATTTAACGTTGTAAAATGCAAAGACATTAAAATTGCTCATGGTGGATTTCCAACCTGTCCTATTTATTGGTATTTTGTTTTGGACAGAAGCACTAAATACGTTTATTTAATTTAAATGCATAATTTCAACCACGACATTTACATATTTCAGGTACATTTCATCCTCTCAAGGCTCTCATCACATTAAGAATTAATGATAACCCTCAACTGAAATCGATTGAATTGGGGTCAATTTACGACGAACGCGGCAATGGACCGGAAAATCTTAAAACGGTAATTCCAGAAAACCATCTTTGGGATTTTTTAGCACATTTTAAATTGACAATGTCACGAAAGTCCTCGATGCTTTCCCAATAGGTGGAGCTTCGCAATAACAACCTGACCCACTTAAATGAAAACGTGTTCATTTATTTCCGGAACGATTACGTCGTGCTCGACGTCAGAGGCAATCCGTTCCATTGTACTTGCGAATTAGAATGGATTCAGAATGAAGGAGCTTCCGCCTTGTACCTCGATGACACCAGGTACGTTTACAGTATTTACTAACTTTGTTACGGTTTTTTTTTTTAAAAAAGATATTTACTGATTTTTTTCAAATAAAAAATGACGCAAATTATATTTGACCCCATTTTAATTTCACAATAATTTCCAATTATCTTTCAAGATGCTGGACACCATTAGCGGTACACAGGATGTCTTTCAAAGACGTAGATTTCGAAGGCCCCGACGTCCCGTGTCCAGAAGGAGCTCTGCATCCTCACTCGACCTTTCACCTCATTCGTTTGACCACAGCCGAACGGGGCTTCTTTTTAGTCGTCGCCATGGTTTTGGGCGCCCTCAGCCTCGTCACCATCCTCATCCTAATAATCCATAGTAGAAAAACCTTGTGCGCCGGAAGTAAAAATCAAATCTACAAGCGAATAACTCTCACACCTAGAAATAGACCTATGTCAACGACGTTCAAGGCGGGCTCTTCCGGGTCCGTACAGTATTTGAGGCAAGTCGACGAAGAGGAGGAATTCAATGAGGAAGCGTGAATGGACTGATTGTTTTTATGCATTTTTAGAGAGGAGAGCGACTTCGGGGTAGAAATTTTAATATTGAATTCGAATCAAATCTCTGCGTTTACTTAAGACTGGAGTAAATGTTGAGATTTGTTTGATCGAGAATTCGGATGCCTAGCATTTTACGGTTTTCGGAGTTTCTTTTGAAACTTTAACTGAGCGAATTTGGCCGGGAGTTTTGAATGAAGTGGCAAATGCAGTAATTCACCTCATCCTGAAATATTTTAAACGGCCATTAGAGGGCGCCTAGCGTGAAATGTTTATGCGTTTACTATATGAACCATGTTTGTTAACCTAATATGTACATGTATATTAAAGCGATATAATTACCTTTTGACCTTTTGATTTATTACAGTATATGGATCATCTCGGGTGTTTGGATGAAAATTATAACTAACTAGAAAATGCTAAATTGGCATCTATATATACACAGATATATTTATATTTACTCACGCTGTATAAAGAAGAGCTGTAGCCTGTATGTGGCTGGGTGTGTATGTATAGGAGCCATTCAAAAAGGACGTCCTCATGTAGGAGGTAAGGGGGAATAAGTTGAGGTAAATTTTGAAGACGTCCATTTCGAATGGCCCCTAATGACGTAAACCGCGTGTAAAGCGAAACCGCGTGCATAACGAAAACAAACATTCGTTAGGCATACTTCCTCGCTTCAATCGACTCGACTCCCATCGCTCTCGGTAAGTACAGCCCGGGCTACGCCGGGCCTGTTAGCTAGTATCTTAATAAAACACACTGAAATTCTCCATCCATGTAACAACTTTGTATACGAGGAATTAAGCGTGAGATTTTAACGGAGTGGGAGGATAATTCACCGTATTAACCGACTTACATTTTTCCTGGGCATAATCCGTGTTAAAAGTTCACATTCATCGTTCATTGTTACCTAATCCCATTCAAGTAAATGCTCCAAAGTGCAATTGACTTTCGCTCGTCCCCTGAGCTAACGTCGCAAATGGCAAAGGGCACTTGTCGTACAATCGTGACCCTCGTAGCCGCGAGCGAAGATTTATCGTTACGAAAGGTCACTCGACGAAAGTGTTCGTCAACTAACTGCACATTCAATGACAAAAAACGAACAAGCTGAAAGCCGAGAACCTGCTTGACACAATAGAGCTTTTGGGTGGATTACATATGCTCGAAAAGTGAATGAGGAGAAGGTATCGAATGAAGGATGAAGGGTCCTGTATTGTAGATGAGCTAAATCTACAGTTTGTGGGACGAATTGAATAGAACCAACCCGAACTCATCGTGAAATTGAAGAACTTTGCTACCATTTAGCAGCTTTTTCCCCTCCTAAAGTATTAGCCCATTATGAAAACACCGCTTCACCATCTCACTCTTTTGTGCCAATTTGTAATTCATGCCCTATCTGCTTTTGTAAATGGTTCATCTAAAGATGGCTCTTCTCAAATTTTGGTTTTTGAAGAGGACGTTAACAATGAGCCATTTTGCTTCCTATTGAAAATTAACTGTTGCCTGATGGAGTTATACGGACTACCAGCATTAGTTTTTTGCTGCGAAAACAGCGAAGTTGCGTCATCATCGATTTTTCTATTATAAAAATTACTCGTATTCTTTTTGCGCAAATTAGTAATGCGATGCGCTTAATTGTGCTTTATTACCATTATGCGAACGGAGAATGTAATATAAGTCTGAAGGATAAAAGTGAACATTCGCTTAAATTTAACTCAGTTTGCATGACGAAATTTACGACGGCTTTAATTTTTAGACTTTTGCTTATTGGTTTTTATGATAACGAGGCATTATCATACTGTGGTATTACTGTATATCTACTTTGATAAGATCCTCGGGTTTGGCTTACAACCATTTTTTTCGTGGTTACATACAGTAATGTCCGGTATGAGATTACGTGCAATTCTAACAATTATTTTGAAAATGAAGCTCTGCCACTGTATGCATGCAGCATTCTCTACAAAGTCGAGTCTTTGTTTAAACTCTGATTTTTCGAGTTTCACTGACTCGGAAATATTTGCTCTATACTATTACTTGACTATTAACTAGCTCTTTTCTATATTGTTGTTCGAGTCGAGCTAGATTTTTAGATTTGAAATTCCTAGGTTCAATGCTCGGAAATAGTTGTTCAGACTTAGAATTTCAAGCTTTCGTATACCACATTATGCTCGTACTGTGTATTCATGTCCAAAAAACTCAATGGAAGTTCAGCTCACCCATAATAATAGTAAACCCAAAGTGAATTAATTTTGCGACCATGTGGCCAGCGTCACCTCGGAGGAAATTTCAAGACCCGAGACAGAGGGCAAATCGCTGGAGATGCATTCTGGGTGCAAGATGGCGTGCACCGTCCAGGGAAAGTATATCGAGCCTTGTTTTATGAGGTTAATTTTGTTGCTTAGAGCAGCGTCACGGCAATTGTTCCGCTTCGAAAAGGTAGGTTATTACTGATAAAGAGGTCTAATAAGTCGATACTAAAAAAATATTTGTCGATGTTTTACTTCGATCGCTGGAGATTTGAAATCACTATACCTGCACGCATTCCATTCGTGGGGTCATCCAGTCTGTGACGTAAGTTTTATGACCATACTAGCTTGAAAACCCGGCTTTGCCCGGGGAAACAAATTTGCAATAAAAATGTATACACAAATAAATTAAATAAAGTAAACATAATTCGGAAAATTCAGGGAAGAATGACTTAATTTTATAAAAGTCAGGGAAATTGACTGTATTAATTTTTGTCAAAATTTAAAATTAATGGATATACCCTTGCAAACTTTTAAAAATATTTCCAATACAAAGTGGGAAAATTTCAACAATTTCAGAGGACAAATCTTCAAGATTGTCAAGTTTGCAAGGAGAAATTTTCAAAATTTTCGACTGTTTTGATGAAATTGGTAACACTTTTAACAAAATCTTAAAAAATCTGTAATATTTAAAAAAAATGTCTTGCTAATTTATGGTTCCCCTAGAAATTTCATTTAAATATCCCAGGCTTTTTCCTGATTTTTCAAGTTTTGAAAAATCGCCACTGGAAAATATTTTTCAAAATTAACTAAAGACAATTTTCAAATTGTCAATTTTGACAATTTTGTATTCGGAAATTGTTTGAAAATGTTGAAAATCTGTGCTCGGAAAACGTGTAAAACGTGTAAAATTTTGCAAATTTGTAGACGGAAAACGTGAAAATTTTTGCAAATTTGCCTTCGGAAAATTTTTCAAATTTGTACTCGGAAAATTTGGAAAAAATTTCAAATTTGTGCTCAGAAAATGATCCCTGAGCTAACCATGTTGAAATATTAATTTTGGTTCGCCTTGATTGCGTTTAATTTCCCTGACTTTTTCAAAATAAGTCATTCTTCCCCAAGGAAAATCTGTAATTTTGACCCGTGTAGGTATTGCAAACCTTTGTATAACATTAGCATATGTCAATTTTGTCGTTTGGTGTTTGAAAACCTGTAAAAGTCATGAAAATTAAACATGAATTTTCTGGAGGAACCCTTTCTTATTTTCTCGATGCCAATTTGATAAATTGTTCTCTAATATTGTGTATAGACTCTTTAAAGGATTATTTCAAGAGATTTAAAATATTATTTGAAGTTCGACCTTAGCAAAACAAATGAAAGTTGTGTTAAAAATTCCTACCCATCCCCCCCATTCATTTCACATTTTTTTCTTTTAGAAATATTTTTTGTTCGTATATATAGTTGTATGTTTAATTCATATTAGTATAAATTTTACGGCTTCAAATTATGTGGTTTTGCAAAGATTAAGAGCAATTGAGAACACAATTCTATAGCTTTCAACTGGTGGCAATGATCCCTTGCTAAAAACTTCCTCACCACTTCAGTTAATATTTTAGCCTCTTGGTGGCGCGCCAAAACTTTTTTTGCATCATGCATGCAAGTATAGGCGTAATGTTTGAGAAATACTTAAAAAGGTCGACATTGCCAAATATGAAAACCAGAATATTGAATCAATTAAATGTTTAGGATTACTCACTTAATTCAAAACTATTGAAATCTAATAACAAAATTAGAAAGTAACGTCAAATTTTATGAATATCTGTCAACCCGATGAAGTAGCAGACTACGCACAATTCTATTTCTAAGCAATGCATTAATGGGTACATTATCAGACGACATCATCGGCGATCAGTCAATTTTTATTGAAGCGAGAAATAGAAGGGGCAGCCATATTGGGAGTAAAATTGGTGCTGTTTTGGTGTGAAAATGTGCGATCATGGGAAAGGGCTAATATTTTCGGAGCGGTGAACCCCATAGATGAATTCAGAGATTTGCATAAGTCGTCCTGGAAATTTTCGGAGAAATCGGGTGAATGGTTTAAAAGTTGTGGCGGCACATTGACAATACACGCAGCTCTTCTTTATAGATATACAGGGTGATTCCTAAAGTCCCTGCCCAGAGGAAAAAAATTATATCTTCAAAATGGTAACAGAAACGAAGATAATTCGTTCAAGTAACTTTAAGAGTCCTCCATGAGCTATCCGGAAACCATATTCTCTGCGACCCTAAATGTCACGTTAAAGGTCATCCATGTGCTAGGTCTGCGGATTCTGCAAATGTCAGAAACTGCAGCAGATACGTTAAATGTAAATTAGAACGTTGAAGGGCGATGCCTAATTAGTATAATAAAGTTGGTTTCAAATTGTTTTGAACATAGCACAGCGAGCCTCAAACCTGCTAAATTGTGGATCATAACTGTGTGTTAAGGCAATTTGATTTCATTTGAGGATGTGAACGTTTAACACTGTATGAGAGGATCAGTTTAAATGTGCACTGAGAAACCACAGAATCCACAACAACATTTTTGTTAGCACAATACCATGGTGCATGATTCTACTCGTAGTATGTCTGATCTGCCAATTGTTCACAATATTTACATTCGATTTCGCTATTTGTTTTTATCATTTTGAGTATAAGCTCAATTCATGTTTTTGCTAAACGTTTTCTAAAATGTTACATTTGAGACTATGCATTGTTCATAAGCAGTGAATAAATTATGTTATTATCACACCTTAACACAGTATTAAACTGTGACATTTACACTTTTAACATATCTGCAGCGGTTTCTGACATATCTGCAAATTCTGCAGACCTAGCACACGTATGACCTTGAGCGTAACATTCAAGATCAAAGAGAATATGGTTTACGGATAGCTCATGGAGAACTCTTAAAGTTACTTAAAAGAATAATCTTCTTATCTGTTACCATTTTAAAGATATAATTTTTTTTCTCTGGGCAGGGACATTAGGAATCACCCTGTAGAGAGAAAGATACAGTAGATATACAAATATTCATGTTGTAATCATTTTTGTCTTATTGATTCCTTCAAGAAGCTCATACCTTGATCTAATTTAGCATGTCTGGAAAATTATTGGATAATGTCCTGAAGGCTAATTGATTCTAACGTTTTAAAGTGGCATTCTATTGATATGTTTATTTGATAATTTATTAAACAAATATCCATCTTTTTTTGCAGTCTCATCAATTATTTCATAATTGGTATTTGTTATTACAATTAATAATGTATAACATCAATTTACTGAACGTTTTTACGGAAAGTTTTTACTACATTTGGATAACATTTTAATAAATAAAACATTTAACACGTGAACAGTGCGAAATGCATATAAGTTCTCTTTATTAGAAAGAACTTGGCATTGATGCAA
Source organism: Ommatoiulus sabulosus (assembly GCA_034697705.1). Classification (NCBI taxonomy): domain Eukaryota; kingdom Metazoa; phylum Arthropoda; class Diplopoda; order Julida; family Julidae; genus Ommatoiulus; species Ommatoiulus sabulosus. Next base: position 21,537 of record JAQGAO010001371.1, read on the forward strand.
CAACCACCTGCATGAAATACAGCACAGTATTCACCAAGCTCGATATTATATTCTTTACTTATTTCGTTCACATTTAAATTCTTATTAATATTCTGAAATTTTACCTCTAAAGACGTATTATCTGTTTCCAAAAACCAAAGTAAATTGCAATCCATTGTAGGATAACTTTTAACAATTCAATCATATAACCATTTTCAACTTAAAAATGAGCAGCAGGACAATTTTGGACAACACACCGTACGCGAAACGATTGTTCAAACGTACAGGTTTGGATTTGGCCGTTAAAGCATTTAAAATGTTTGGTCTGAAGTTAGATGTCCATCCTGAGAGCCAAAAAGTACCAAAAAGGAATTTTTACATTTGCACTTTGAACTTCTTAAGTCTCACGTGGAATTTAGCTATGATTATTGGCTTCAGCATAAAAGCAATCCTCGAATTCGGCAACTACAAAGCTAGCATTTCATTCGCGGTTTCACTTATCGTATTTGGAGTAACGAACGGAATTGTGAATTTACACGTAGTATTTTATTTCGAAAAATATAGTAAATTTATTTGGGAGTTGGCCACCACTATCGACAGAATAGAACCTAAGAAAACGAAAGACGCATGTGTCAACCACATCAAAAACTGCCTATTGGCTATAGTAATATTAAATTCTTTCACCGTGATAATTTTCCTTCTAGGCTCCGTGGGATTTTCAATAAACTTTATATTTCCGGTTTTAGAACTAAACTTCAACGAAAAGCCATTTCTTACATCAGCTATCAGTGCTATAATCATCATCGTTTGCACTTTAATTTACGGTTTTGCATGTTTTCTATTTTTCTTCTGGTATTTCGTATTATTAATTGCCGTCGCTCTTAATTTATGTTTCAACGCTTTTTTACCCAACGAAAAACCACCTGATTGTGACATGAAAACGTTTTTGAGAAACAGACAAATGGAACATCAAAGTTTGTCAATCTTGACCAGACGAGCCAATGAGATAATCACATTGTACACGACGATCGTAACCGCGTGTCAATTGTTAATATCAGTACTAACTTTTAAGGTTAATTTTATACTTTCTGCTGATATGAAATTCACAATGGGTACATTGATAGCGATTGAAGTCATAGCATTCACGGCAATAATCGTCAACATTGTTTTCTGCTCTACAGTGAACACAAAGGTAGGTAGATTTTGCAAACATTTCATATTGTCCTTTGTTAATTGGAAGTCAGGTACATTGAATCGGAAATTTTTAAGGGAAACCCTGTCACCGATTAATTATGTAAAATAATCTACATTTCCGTTTTTCCCTTTTACTAAATTCTCCAAGCTGTTTTCGATTAATTTGGAAAACGAATTATTGGCCAATACTGCAAATTTGCCAATTTTTTAATGTCTAATTTTGCAAAACATTCCACGCATTTATTGAACAATTGTTTTATATTTTCCACGTTTGCATACATAACCTAATATTTTATTATGAAAGCGTTGCATCATTAACATCATCGCCCAGTAATTAATCAAGTATACATGCACAAGGTGTTAAGGTTTACCAAATAAATGTATTTGCCGGAGAAAGAAAAATATTTTTCCATGTAATGTTTGCCATAGTGATAAAATAGTCCTGGTGAAAAAATCCTGTGCTACGATCATGTGGTGTTAATTGAAAAATCAATTTCATTTAAGGTTGTAACTTCACTGAACCTGCCAAACAACATGAATGCTAAGGAACTGGATAAAAATTCAAAAGTTTGTAGACAACAGCTATAACGCATATTAAGCTAGATACGTGCAAACGATTTCTGTGTTTTTTTCAAAGAAAATACAACTTATAACGGTATAAATGAATTAACTTAATTTTTTTCAGGCACATGCAGACTATTTGCTTTATTTGCATCAACAACAACTGAGTTCTGCTAGACTAACGTTTGTAGGATTTTACCCTATAACGAGAGAATTGCTTTTCAGCGTGAGCGTAGTTTTAAAACACTGATTTTATACATATAGATTTAGTTTGTTTCAAATTTGTACTAGAATGATTTTTCATCACATGCACCGAATATTGTATGGTAATTTCATATGTTTTAATTTTCATAAAGATGGTTACCATGACTGTGACATTCATGATCCTAATAAAGGACGCTTGAGAGTAAACTCGAAAACGTGGGAAACAATCTAAACTGAAGACTACACATGCATTGATATACCTTCAAGCATCACCTGTTTATTTGCACCAAGAGTACACACGTTTCACATAATATACGATTTTTCATCACATGCTCCGAATGATATTGTATATGTTAATAAAATTGAACGAATTAATTGCAACGTATTAATTATAGTTGATTATTTCAGCCTTAAGATATTGTAACAGTCATCTAAGTTAACATTTCAAAGATAATTCTGGCATAAAATGATCTATATATAAAGAAGAAAAAGAGTTTGTACGTTTGTATATTTTCGTGTTCCGCAACAAGTTTTGATCCACTCACCCAATTGACTCCAAATTTTTTAAGTATACTTTTGAACCAAGGAAAAATAAAACAACCGGATAATCGTAGTTTTTTTTACTTTGTATACTGTATTTTAAAAATACAGTGTGGCGAAACTACACAAAAAATCGGCATATTCAGCAAGTCGTATATTGAAACTACGCCAGTCAGCCATTTGCAAGTAATGGTTTCACATGTGCGTCTTAATAGGTGGGTTTTTTAATTACATCCCGTGCAAAGCCGGGCTTTCCAGCAAGTTTTCAATAAACATAAGTTTCTTATGTTATCGAAAGTCAATAACTATATCACTGCAAATTTCAAATTTCTACAGTATCAATGTGAAATGTATTAAAAAGTACATTTAAATCCATGTTACAGATGTTGATCCCTAAACTGCGTTTTAAATTATTCATATTATATAATGATTAAGTCGTCCGTTAAAAATCATCATTCTTAAACTAGCTCTTTTCACAAAAGGTAGTTTTTCTCTACCGGTTCTATTTATTATTTACTAGCTGACAAACCCGGCTTTGCCCAGGGAATGTAAAAGAAATCAAACACTTAATTACCTAATAAGAAGCACGATAGAGCGAATCGTAAAAGAATAACATATTAGTGGAATATAATTTACGTTTTTATATGCCTCATTATATTTGTAGGGTTCTGTAAAATACTTATTTAAGTATGTGGTTTCTAAAACATCGCATCATCAATATATATATAGTTATCTGTTAAATTAGAAAGAACATCAGTTTATCCAAATAAAGTAAATAGTTGGAGAACAAAAAATAGTTTCC
>JAQGAO010001372.1:0-24813 GCA_034697705.1 Ommatoiulus sabulosus
CATGTCACCCTCACTGAACAGTTTTGATAATAATCTTGCCAATATTGCTTTGTGTGATTATACCACGTTTGTTTTTTTAATCCAGGTTGGATGTAAGTGTTGCCTGTAACCTGTCCATTCCTATTCATGATTTTTGAATAAACTTTATTTATTATTATTATTATATGGAAAGGGCTTACGCTCACTACCCCCGAGGGGGATGGGGGTACCGCTCCATGCTGCCCTATCCTAAACTTTTCTTACGAGTGAACCTGTACATACCTGTGCACATATCTTACCGATACCTAAATTTTACACGTGATTCTTATAATTCTACTGCAGTTTTTGTTTGGTATTTAATGCAAATAGCATACAAATGGCGTTTTTTTTTACTATCGTTTGCCATTATTCATTACCCAGGGTTCCCCCAGACCTGGAAAACCTGGAAAAGTCAGGGAACTTGAAAATGACCTGGAAAATTCCGGGAAGAATGGTTTATTTTGAAAAAGTCAGGGAAATTCAACGCAGTCATGGCGATCCAACATTATTACTTCTACAAGTTTAGCTCAGGGCCCATTTTCCGAATAGAAATTTGCAAAAAATTTCCACATTTTCGGAGTACAGATTTGAACAATTTTCCACGTTTTCTGCATACAAATTTGCAAAATTTTCCGCGTTTTCCGAATACAAATTAGCAAAATTGTCCACGTTCTCCGTGTACAAATTAGCAAAATTGGCCACGTTTTCCTTGTACAAATTTTCAAAATTCTCTAGGTTTTCCGAGTAAAAATTGTCCACATTTTCCGAGGACAAAATTGCAAAATTTCCCACTTTTTCCGAGCACAAGTTTTCAACATTTTTCGTCTACAAAATTTTCCCATTTTAAAAAATGTTCAAAATTGTCGTTTAATAGTAAATTTAAAAAAAAAAATATTTTCCAGTGTCAATTTTTGACGCTGTCATTGATCAGAGAAATTTTTTTAAAACCTGGAAAAGTCAGGGAAGTTGAAAATGAGATTTCTGGGGAAACCCTGTTAAGGCTGGTTAGAGAGGAAAGGTCTGGGAGATCCATGGATGACTGGACGTGGTATCTCCAATACCGATTCCGCACTAATTTGTTGTGTATTTCTTCCTACCAGGACCGGAATAAGGAGGAGAGTTCTCACCAGAGGTACATCGCTATTCGAGGGAAGTACGACCTCCGAAGGTCAGGGCCTCGAAAGTGGAGAGAAGTCCGAGTTCCTGATTTCCGAGAACGCGATTGATGAGCAGACTGTTGATGAGATCAGATTCTGTAAGTGAATAAGAATTCTACTTTAATTAGTCATTTCTCCCTCGCCACTTTCATACAAAAATTAATAATCGCGACTTAACAAGAGTTGATGGTTACTCACAAAAATAACAATACTCTAATAAAGTAGAACATGTATAGTTTCTTCGATGAGGACACGCTGGTGGATCCGGACGATCGACCTTTCTTGAGATCATAGTCCGCGCGAAAACTGCATCTGAAAAGATTTCCTTCCTTCGTCTCACCGGTCATAAACGAGTGGGGTGACTAATGGCGAATTCGACTCACCCAAAAAGTGCACACCGGCGTGCACCGGGTGCACGTTTCTGCACCCGTTCCCTTCGGCTCGGAAATGGTGCATACTTCACTGAATTGGGTGCAACCTACGTTCCCTATTCGACTGGATACACCTCGTGCACCAGGTGTGCACCGCCTCCACCATCAAGGGAGCTGGTGGAGGCGGTGCACCCAACATGGCGGATAGGGTGGTCGGGAGGTCGCATCGCGCAATACATAACACGTGATCGGTTTACACCCACCAGAACATGCACCTGCACCTGGTGTAATGAGTCGAATTCGCCATTTGTGTTTATCTGCTATAGTATTCTATTTTCTTTTACAAAATCGACAACCAGCTAAACCCCCAGCGCCATCTATGATGAATTCCTTCCTCAATTCCTTAAACGAATCGATAGTCCTAAGCAATTAGTCGCACGATTAAGGAAGTACTTGGTGAAATTAAAACGGTAGGTTACACATCAGTTACATAAACGAACATTTATTGGCCATGCTAATGATGTCCTTTTCTTATTCTTACCATCCGAACAATAATTTTGATTATTTCTGTATCGTGTTTGAATCACTAATTCAATGTTAACTGACCTATAAACATAGTGAATCCAATAGGATTTTAATTGTACTTTTTGTATTGTTTTGCTTTTAATATGCAAAACAAGGAGGGGACAGAATGTTCCACGAAGCTGATTCCGATTTTAAAGGCGCGACTTGTCTGATTTATATTTGTTTCATACAACATTCTTTATAGAGAAAATATTTTTTCCTTTAATTATAATACTGTATAACGAAAAAGTCTAACGTTAAAATGACATGTTTACAACTCAAATAATTTTTACGAAGTTAAAAGTTGGTAATTAATTAATTTTTTGTACAAAATATTACCTAAATTTCCTGCAAAGTTATTTATCTTAAATATAATTGCTTTTACAAAAAAAAATACTCGTTGCAAAGGAATAATCCGAATAATAATGGAAGAAAAATAAAATTACGAAAAAAAAAGATCCGAGCAAGCTGGCCAGGAAAATGATAAAATCGTAGTAGCGTTGCCATGATATTACCCAAACAATCGCGTGACGTCAGACATTGATTGCAATCATCCATTTGCAATACGCGTGTTACACATAACCATTTCATATTTGAAGGATATTTGTAGAAATTCACTTTTTAAATTGGCCCCACAAGGAGGGGGTCTGACAGGCTTTAACTTGGGGGGCCCGGGATTAGGAGGGGTGGGGTTGTTCGACGTGTCTAATTACCTTAGCGATAGAAAGAATGGGGGGGGGGGGCTGCCGAAGTTACTGGCCCGGGGCCCCCTTCAGGATATGGGAGCCATTCTTTTACAATAGTCCATCCACCAAAGATGTATTTATATATAGCGATGAAATTTGGCCACGAATTTCACGCTTAATTACAACTGAGAGGCGTTCGCTTTGTGAGCCGTTAATGCAACACGGCTCGGACAATGGCTATAATTTAACGTCAGTAGTCATTTTCCATCTGAATCAGCAGGATTTTTTTTTTTTTTTAATTTCAAGGCGTTTTTTTTGAAAGCGATAAGCCTATTTATGACTAAATTTCACCAGGGCTTTTCCATTCGGAATAATGCAAACGGAGGAGCAAAAAAAAAAAAAAAACCGGGTACGCTGCACCGAAAAGAAACAATTGAATTAAGTCATTGTTGTTTTTGCGTGGAATTGAATGATTGACAAAACACGTTTTCCGTAAAAACGCTTTGCCATTGACCACCAAGGATATAGGAAGGCATTAGAATGCATTACAATTCGTTTTGCATCGACCGCCGTGACCGGTGGCGCCCTCGTCGGCGCGAAAGGGGGTCACTCGCATGATGACCAATGCGTAAGCGGGTGCTTTATCCTTAAGTTTTATACGGATGAGGTTAAAAATACGTACTCATGATGCTAAATATGCGAGGCGGCAGTTCCCATTGACCCACAATTTTCATTGCCGGCCACTTATTGTGTGCCAGTCAAGAGGAAAATTTTTGGCTAATTACTAAAACAATCGTTTTATTATTGTTTACCATAGGGCGAAACAGTTGAAACGTGTTTCAATGAACCGTCGATGGCACCCGTCACCATCTCGTAGCGAAACTGCGAAAATGGAAAGCTCATTTAGGCTAATTTGAAATGAGGTGTAAACATTTTTGCCGATTCGAGGTCAAGCACCCCCCTCGATTCCCTCGCGCCGTTCATTTTGCACAATTATAGGTTAGCAAACCGAGAAAGGGTTTAGACCTCTCGTCCCGTTTTTAGTTTCTCACTAGTTTCTCCGTCCTTTGACTCTACCGCCAAAAATAATGATGACTTCTCTTACTTTTGCAACTTGTTCACGGACTTTTTCAATCAAAATGTCGACGTTTTTATCATTACAGCGAAACCTCGTTATACGAATAACTCACAAAATGCGAATTTCTGATAGTACGAACTCATTTCAGTCACCGTCCTAGGGCGTGGACGAAAAATGTTAATCGAATTCCGAATTCGGATATTAAAAATTTTCGGCTCAAAAGAATGAATTTCCGAGTTCCTTGGACAAAATGAAAAAAAAAATTATGTTATAACGGGAATTCCCCGATAAAATCTGCAGCACCTTTCCAGACATACACATGTACGTGGGGTATAAGAAGAGTTCATCCAAACTTCGATGAAATCATGTTTTGTCTGACTTCTGCAGCTGGACTTCTGATAATTCGAACTACGGTTTATAACGAAAAAATGTTGACGTCCCCTTATATTCGTCTTCACGAGGTTCGACTATCGTTAAAACTGATCGTGTCAGAATTTACTCACTAAATCGAAGCAATATAGAGCGATGCCAAAAACGATAAAAACTGAAATTTGAATTTCAGGACAATGTATACATGTATATTTTTTTAAAAAAAATATTCGTTCCGCTGGCAGCTGTTGTGCATGGGAAAAATTATTTACTTTCCCCGTTCATTATAAGAGGCACGAGTAAATAACTTTAATAATTGACCCAGAAATGAAACAACATTTTCTATTATTTCTAAATGCCATCATTTAAACAATTTTCGGATAGTTGTTTTTATTTAAGAATTGCTGCTACCGGAACGATTGCTCGTTGGGGAAAACATACAGGCTTGGTAATTGCTTAACTTGTAAAAATAAAAATGACGATTTAGTCAATGCTGATATTGCTCAGCAGCTCATATTTATAGAGAAGCACCACTACATGTACTACATTACAGTCATACGCACTGAAAAATACACGTATACCTTGTAAAAAAAAATGGTTTTGTCAGTGAATTTGCTAATGTTTCACAAATTAATTCAAATGCAAATGTTAGTGATTTTTTTGCCTCGTTTGAGGAGATCTCCAAACTATACGAGACAAAACAATCTGTTTCCAAGCCATGCGAATAGAAATGCCGCTCTTACCCTAATACGATTGTCAAACATTACACGGAAAAAGTTTGGAGAGAATTTCTCTGCACTCTCTATACGAGCTTGTGTTTTAGTAGGTTAATGATTTTATTCTGAAATCCGGTATATACCAAGCACATTGGGAGTGTATTGACCTCGTTGGTTCTGAGAAAGTCGATAAGTTTGTTATCAAATGCGTAAATCATTCAATGTGAAGACATAGGGCCTTTGTTAAATTCATTATAATTAAATTTTAACGTAATTCATTTTTTGGAGTGGGATGTATTGTGATTGAGAAATTGTTTTTTTTTTGTTTTTTTTGGAAACTCGCCTCATTATCAACGACACTTTGTTGTTAGAATTTGCGAAAACTACAACGCGGATTTTTCTAAGTAAAATTTCCCAGCAGAAACTATGAAAAAAATAATGGAATAGAATTTATTGACCATTGTTCTGTTGTGTTGGATATTGAATCAGTGTTGCAGGTATAATGAACGTTAAATTTTCTAATGATCAAAATTTAGCCTAATTTTCCGGGAACTGCCTACATTTTTTACATTGAGGGCTTGCAGCTTGCAAACCGCCTTAATCATAATGCTAATCTCTGATTAAATTAATGTTTATAAAAACAGTCGAAGCTCATTAAAGGGGCGTGAAAAGAGTTATTAGAAGTTGGACGAGGACTGGATTGGTTCATATAATCAGACATTTGCATTAAACAAGTTCGTCTTAATGAGGTTCCACTGTTGTCATCACCGTTGGTCAATGCCATTGAAATTGTATAATAACGAGGAATGCCATGTACTGTATAATTAATCTTAACCTGCAGGTCCACGCAATATGAATTATGGACGGTATACGGTAATTAATGACACATAATAGGTTAATTTGTTTCCATTTAATTAAAAATAATTAAGAGTAAAGAATGAAGGAAGGGGTGGGGGGAGGGGAGATAGAAAATCAAATGTCCGAAATATGTGACGTAATTCATGGGACTGCATTGAAATTAGGCCTAAATATGGAAAGGAAATTGATTGTTTGTGTTTTTTAAGTTCCTTTTTTATTGAATTGCATATCGGTGAAGTCAATGTATTCACAATTGCATCACCTCTGGCAAGCAACGCAATGATCATGCATGTACATGTACTATAATTATCAATGACAAGCAGGTCTAGGTAACTCTGTTTACTTGTATAAAAAAGTAAAATGCAACAAATTCGTTGACATTTTTGATATTTTTATTGGCTTAGTAGGTTAATTTCCCTTACATTTCCAGACAATTATTGTTCACGGTAATTGCGGCCAGTCATATCCGTGCAATTGTGACTAATAATCATGACTGCGGCGATAATAATAATAGGTTCGACGGAAGGGTTGGGATAGACGAGGGGGTCAAGAGAAAGGCAAGTGACCATTCATGATCTGGTTTCTGTTTCTAGCTGTCTGGATTTTTAAGGGATAATTGTAGAGCAGCAGGATCAAAAGAAAGTGTTTTCGCAGAAAAAAAAGGGGTAGTTTTTAGCGTTCAATTTGCTCAAAATTGCGAAGGACCACCGCATTAACTGTTACCCACACGCAGGTGCTGACCCCTCGACCGCCCACCTGATTTTTACCTCCAACTTTCGCATAGTTGCGACGCCCACACTCCCAGGGTATCTCCGGAATAACATTGAAATGTTGAACCCAAAGGGTTGCCAATATGTACGGTGGCCTGCAGCGAGGTGCAAACTGGTGGATTTGAGAAACCGTACACCAGGGCGGTCGCACTGTATTTTGGGTCGTCGAACTCGATCGGGTGTCACCTTGTGCTTTCTTTCGAAGAACACGAGTTCCGGAATGCGATCGGGCGACATGACGATTTCCGGTCAAAGCATTTTCTCAGAAACAACATCCCTAATCTTCCATTAGCATATCAACTTTGGTTGCTCCGAGTCCCCGGAGTTGGTATTTGATAAAGGAATCTCGAAACATGTTTCGCAGCATCCTCGTGCGAAAGATTGGTCAAGGTGAGCAAAAAATGTCGTCCAGAATCCAGATGGTTTTTTTTCTTCTTGGAAAAACGTTCCCGGTTCATGGGAAATTAGCGAGGAAAGATGCATCTGTTTGTGATGTGAGTAAACCTTGCATCGCTTTTAGCATCTCTGAGTCATTTTCCTGGGAAATTTCTCTCACTAACTGTTCTTTGCGCCACCTTTGAATGAAATTCTGCGAACACGCGGGATTCCTGAGTCACGCGGGTAAATGACTTCAATTAATGCTGATTAGGAAGTTGCGAGAGATACATCTGGATGAAGTTGGAAATTATCCTTTGAATGAAAGAAACTTAGGAAAGTGATAGAAATTTCAAAATTGGGAAAAAAGTTGGGGTGTGGAATGATTAAGTTTATCTTGTGAAATTCAAAAATCCCCAAAGTTTTGTTCTTATTAATTTCAACTTTAGACGTGTGATTAATTTTGTGCAATATTGCGGATAAGATATTGCATATACTGTATATGTTGAAAAATCGAAATCTTTCAATTGGAAGCATATGACGGTGCTCAACCTTGCCACCATCATGGATGACCCTAATGCAAAATTTTATCGTGGGCTTGTCGTGATTTATCGTAGCCGTATATTACGAATTTAATTGTTATTGAATTCAAGTCCATAAATAAAATATTAGTCACGGTTAATGAAGTTGGAGGATTGCCTGAAATTTTCATTTCTAGACAGCTTTTTTAATGTTTTTATTTTTAAATAAAAAAATTGCTCGATTTTACATTTGCACGAAACTCGCACCGTGCTTCCTGCAGCATTTAGGAAACGGATGTTGGTATAGAAATGTAATAGCCTAAATTATCATTTCGGACATACCTCGAACGTCATTACGAACAAACGGATAGCAGCGTCGACCCCGTAGCTTTTTATGCACATGCACCTGAAATGGGATCTACCCTTTAGTCTCTCGAATGATTCTTTTATCGGGCTGTTAGATAAGGCTGCGTGGCTATCAAGGTAAACCACATCACGGGATGTTCATTTATACCAGTGACGACAGCGCTGTTTTAATGCTAATCATTCTATTTACAAAGTCGCCATTGGAAACAATGGTGCAATCAATTTGTTTATTTCTACGTGTATTTACATAAACTGAGATTTGTGAAGGGTTATATATGTGTGAATTTAGCAAGCTCGAAACACTTGATAAGGTTGATCATTAAGGTGATGCAATTAACTTATGTGCAACTAGCTGGAAGGCCCGGCATTGCCCGGGCTGTACTTACCGATAGCGACGAAGTACACGTAGGCCTAATGAACGAATGAGTTACGAATCATGACCGAAGCACCCCCTACCACTAAAGGGCCATTCAAAAAGGACGTCCTCGCAATTTTCCCAAAATTGGACTCCCCCTGTCCGCATTGAGTCCGGTCAGTCAGGACGTCCTTTTTAAATGGCCCTAAGCCACACACATCTTCTATATATATCGACAAAATCGCGTAAGACTCATTTCATCCACTTTTGCCTCCAAAGCATACCCTTATAATAAAATAACTTTTACTTTTTTTTGAGCGTTTTTGCGATCGGATAGAACTTTCATCGAGGCTTGCTTTCGAAATTTCTATAGTTGCTATGTGTCCTGACAAGAACACGAAGGCTAATTTCATATTCTGCGACATACATTATGTAATGGTAAAAATGAAGGATAGAATTTTGAACGTTGTTGCGGAAGCAGTGAAATATTTCGTCGCAATTGAGCGGACCCTAAAGAGCTTGAAAGTAAATATGCAGATTGTTCAAATAATGGTGATCAAAACCATGTGTTCAATAAAAAAAAAGTTATGAAAGTAGAGAAAGGATAAAATTCTAAAAAGGCTGCATTCTAAAAATACTGCTGTACACTTATAGTTTACAAAGTTTACATAGCTAATAAGAATGAAACAGCAGTTTAACAAAAATGTTAACACTATTTTTTAAAGAAAAAAAAATCCTTATGGTGTGCAGCGTATTGAAAAAAAAGGTTGAAAATCGGTGGTATATTATATCGGTTGATTTTTATTGCAAATCTAGAAATGAAATATAAATTAAGATGACACAGGACAAATGTTGCATCAATTTTGAAGGCGAGTATTGCGTATAAGTTCAATTCTTTTTTGACATTTATGCATACAATGGATGTCTATAGGCATCACCATCACTTCCCATTACAAGCACCTACAACAGTATACCGTTTTAATTCGACACTTTCAAGAACATATACTGTACATGTATATTCGCGTAATGTTTCACGTGGGTGAAATATCAGCAAATAGTAACGTCAAATATTCAATTCTTCCTCGTATCAAATGGAAATAAATCAAATGATTCCATTCACCCACGTATTTAAATCGATTATTACAGGTCTACAAATTAAATCATGATGATGGGAGAAGGAAACCAATTTCCTTTCCTAGAATGTATATTTTTTTTAAACAAAAAATGCTCACTGATCTGAACAGGATTCTAATTAAATTCGACTTCGTTAAAATAGCACGTCTGTTTTATGTAACTAAATTCACCCATTCGCCTTCCTTAGTGGCTCCCTCTACCAGGAAAACGTTGTCCGCGTATTAAACACTCTGCGCACTCGCATTCAAATGAGCACCTCGAATCGTCAGGTCAGATGCGATACTACCGTCTAAACGAGTTTGTACTCGAAATAATTGCCCGTTTATCCAGCATCAAAATGTCTAATGATTACTTGGACTTATTTTTAACGCGATTCACCTTGACGATAACTGGCCAGAATCTGGTTGCGTCCGGTTCCTACCGATCTCGTCCGGTGTATCGGTTGACCTTATAGTAAATAGGAGTATACATACGTGACTCTTTATTGTGTCATTTTGCCTTCAACACTTTGATGGTACGAATTTGTTCGCAATGTGCCACCTTTCAATGATTTTTACGAGCGCTCGACACAAGCACGAAAAAAGTTTCAATCAAGGTTTACGACTTAGTTTTAAATGCGCCAGAACCTCTAGACTGCAAATTATTATATCAAACGCTACTTAAAAGGCGTGGGACGAAGTTACGCTCTGGCCCCATAGTTCTTAGGTTTTTTTAAAGGAAGCCGTCCGTGGTTAAATCAATTTCCTGAACGTTATTAGCTCGATTTTAATTCAATTGAATGGTGTTATACCCATCGTCGTATTATTCGACTCGAATTTTCCGCCATTTCATCGAACATTTCCCCTCAATTGGGTGATTGACCCTTCTATAATTTAGAATGACTTCGAGTGGTTCGGCTGCAAATACTCTTACTGAAATGGGGCTAAGCCAAATTACGTGCCATTATCCCTAAACCTTATTGAACCATGCACAGTATTATGTTATAGTGATGGCAAACTTACTTTCTAATTCTGTCATTTGCAATGTATGTTAAAGCAATGAGTACATGCACATAAGAGAGTAACTTCTAGAATTGCGTTCCACATTTCTCGAAAATTATTATTGTATCATTTTCATAAATATTTTTTTCCCGTTTATATAGCATTTTATATACGCTCGTATTTTTTCAAATATGAAAAACGTTAAACGAATATTCGAGAAATGAGACGAGGTGGTATTTATTTTGTACGGTATAAGTAGTTCGGTATATAAAATGATTTTTGATATCCAAAACAATGTATTTTTTTTTTTACAAAAAAAAAAAAAAATACAATTAATAATGTTTTATAAACAGTAAAAAAATGGTAACAATTGCGACGCTTTATTTAGCCGTAACGAATGGTTTTATTTCAGTGGTTAACTTAAAAACACTTCATAGTCAACCTGACTAATGGAGGAACGGATGGAAACTATTAAAAAAGTAAATAATGGTATTTTATATTAAAAATTTCGATATCATATTAAATGTATATACCTAATTTGAGACGTACATATTGTACATTTGTTTGGTATAAAAATATTTTCTTCCAATATAGGTTAATGCATATTTCTAAGATTATGGGAAAGTGAAAATTAGTGCAATAAAGTGGGGAACACAGGAAGTACGTACATTATGTTCTTAATGAAAATATGAAGAAAATCGAATTTTACTTTAATATTTATGTACTCCGTATATAAAACTATAGCTGATGTGCCCGGCTATGCTCGGGCTGTACCTACCGATAGAACGAAGCGATCGCGTTTTGCCGTGGAAAAACCAGACCCTTCCCGGGGGGAAATGTTTCCCCCCTTCCCCGGGAAGGGTCTATGGGATATTCTGACAGTTTGATTTATGACCCTTGGCAGCGCGGTGCTGAGTCATCGGGGGCGGTTCGAAAGGGACGCCTTTGAAATGCACGTCCCCCCTACGTGCCAGACGAAAGCGTCCTTTTCGAATGGCCCGCTGCCACAAACAAACAATCAAACAAATAAAATGGACGCGATTTGAATTTTTTATATATGGATGTGCTTATTGACTACCTAGCTGTTGCCAAAGTGTACATTTATCTGAAGGTTGTATTTGAAATGCACTAGATGGCGCAGTACTACTCATACAAGGAGCTGAGTTTTAGCATACATTTTCGTATTTATTACCGAGTCTTAGTTTTCAGAAAACGAGATAAGGCCATTTCATCGCGTTTTCACTCACACGCGTATCGGCGTTCGCTTTTTTTTTTCATTTTTGACATTGAAATGGTAACCTAGTTGCACTTCACCCAGACGACGAGACTGAAATTTACGATTTGCTCACCTACTAATTGTTTCGTTGCAGGACGTTATTATTATCGTAATTAAGCCGCGCAAAATAGCAGACGTACGGTAATGTAGACCTACTTGCCACGCAGGGATGAATTCGGTCACTGTATAAAGTAAAAGTTTTCATCCTGCCTTACGCAATTATTAAGTATGTGTCACCCGTTCATTATATAAACATCGTTGTCTTAGTTACAATATAAATATTGCAAATTGTCGTTAATTGTCGTTGGCTTTCGAAGGGCGTAGAATGCAGTTTGATCGTTCGCCATATCAGCGCGAAAATCTATAGCTATTGTATACGGTTGATCATACGAGTAACAATGTTTATGAATGCATTTCCTTTTTTATTCTTTTTATAAAAATATCAAATTTCAAGGTTCGTAGAAAATTTTATTCAATTTCAAAGTCATTGTTATGGCCACGCACAAATACGACGACAGACCCGATTTCCGCATTCCTATTTATAGAAAAAGTTTTATTGTAATTTCACGACGTTTTCTCGTGTATTTTTATCCCCGAAGATACGAACGCTTTAGACTGACTATAAATTGCACTTTTAAATACTTTAATGTCGCATTATGAAAAATCTATTGAAAAGTTATTTGCTTCCACCTGTTGAGTCTAAATTTGGCAAATGCGCATTCAATTCAAATGCCTATTCATCGTAATGCGTTGTAGTTTTTGCAAATAGTTGGCTGAAACAAGGTCGTGTGTGGTGCCACATTTTTTTTATATTCAACAAACAAAATTTAGCTTCTCATGGATAAACAGTACAAAATCTACTGTATACACTTGTACGTTTGGGAACGTGAGACAAAAATGCGTTATTTTTTCATACTACGAATTTTTTACCAAGTTTATCCTTATACTGATGCACAAAGTAACAACTTTATAAGACTTTACTAAAAATCTTTCCTTTTACCGTATATGGGGTTCATAAACAATCAATTGAAAGAAAAATATATAAGTAGTGAAAACGTTTTGGCTAGTTATACGTGCGTGCATTTCCAAATACATAGGAAATTAAAAACAGATACAGTTTGAATGCAACCTATTGTTGTTTTCAATTACTTTTCTTATTTTCGTGAACCTCCACGAATGTTTAAAATTCCTAAATGTGCATTTTGTACTGTATATGTTGAGAAGCCCTAATCTGAAATTCCAAAAAACGGAAATTCACCCAAATCCTAATATGACACTAAAATGACACTAAAAGTGCAAAAATCTGCACCTATTCATCAAGATTCAATGTACACAAACTGTGGTCTTATCCATAAGAAATATTTACACTGTAGGCCTACATTATATGTAAATATTCCGAAATCCGAAGCACTTCTGGTCCCGAGCATTTCTCAACCTGAACAACATTTTCTAACGTACGTTATTACCATTAAATACCAGCTAACAGCATTTTGTTTACTCAACATGAACTTCGCCGTGTGCGTGTTTCAGTTCTATCGAATCCTCTTGTAAGTATAAGAACATATTGAAAGATGAGTTTATTATATGGCTCGACTTTATTGTGTTTACAACGTTGCAGTTAGGTTAAAAATGTGTTTATGCACGAAGGATGTCTCGCAGGTTTACCCCCTTGGCCAATCGGTTTAATCGGCCAAGGTTGGGTTAGCACGGGTGGAAAACCCCGGCATCAATTAAAAACCTCATCTGGATCACGATTGCACCAACAGATATTAACTGCGCATATAAGTTTAAAAAAAAAGGATGAGGAAATGGGGACGCTCACTCTTTCTTGTTTTTTCAATGAGGAAATGAGGAAAACGTGCGCCTTCGTCTCCTATTATTTTATAAGAATTACGGACATTTTAAAAAAGCCATATCGTGCATTAGGGTATACAGTAGTATAACCCTTTCACGAAGAAATAAGTTTCGCCTCAAATACTCATCGGTTAAAACGAAATGCTGCATCCAGACACTCAAAACTATTCAATTTTAAAGCACAACTATAGCAGCCAGTTCACTATTCAATTTTAAAGCACACCTATATCAGCCAGTTCAATTCCAAATTTATCTATTCAATTGTGCATGAATACAAATGGCCTTATAAACAGCTCGGACTTCTCCAAATGAGACCATGTACCTGTTTACATTTCTGTTTTTATGCCTGTAAGGAGTTAAGGTTATCTAGGTTAGGTACGAATAGGTGCTTCAACATTTTGGGACTGCGTTTATCTAAACTTTCAGGTCTTGCCTATATCTTATATAATAGGGGTGCTCAGAGAGAAACTTTACGAATGGAACTTTTGGCAGTCGTAAAGTCACGTGTGCAAAAGGAATCCATTGATTTGTTTAAAAACAACAATAACTTTGAGTGAATTTTTTACATTAATAAACGTGTCGATTTTCGCACACGACTGCCATTAGTGCCATTCGTAAAGCTTCTGTCTGAGCAGCTGTCCATCATGACAAGACTGTTTAGTCTGACTTAATTTGCCTAATGATCCCGCCTGCCAAATGGTATACTATTACTAATTGTATAGGGTAAAGAACAGAATAGAGTATCCCTAGTGTAGAACCACGACAGTTACAGTATTTTTGTAAGAACCAACAAAGTATACCAACTCGCTCGGTCGCTTTGTATCGTTTAATTTTTAAAATGTTGCCATTACAAGCTTATATTTAAAAATGGTGTTTTGCATGATTCTGTTGCCAAGAACAAACTACATGCATGAATCTAATATACAGTACTTTTATTCTCTTTTGTCAAATTCAGATGGACCATGTTAGTGTTATTATCCACGGATCAATGAAAGTGTCGCGCCTTTATATTCTTCGAATTTCTCCAGCAAAATTCGTTTTAATTTCAAAAGTAAATAACTTGAAAAAAACAAACCTGAAATCAGGTTTTCAGTGCGTAGTGAAGTCCCCAGTGGTGCCAACATCCCCCATTAGCGTTTATTTGAACACGCGAAATCATCCTCATTCAATTTCAACATGGCGTGACCAGCAAAAAGTTGAAATTGAAGGAAAACAACGATGTTCGGTAAGTCAATACATGAATTGCACTTTTTTAAATTTTTTATGTTCATTATTCACTTCACACGAAAGAAGCAAAAGTTGGATTTTCTTCGGTTTATGTCACGATTTTTGTTTTTCAATAAAGCGCGTGTTCCTTATCTCGTTGTGCCATAAAAGATGCGCAAATTAAATGCTTTATATTAAGTTAATTAATGACCTAGTTTGACATGGAGGAAACATGGGCTATAAATCGACGTTATAAGGTGTTTAACGACGATCAACGAGAGTAAAGCGCCATGGAAATGAGGCTAATGGGATGAAATCTACCATGACCATATACAGTATATTAGCGCGGCGAGGTGAACCAAACTACAGTATGCGATTTTATTTCGAGATTAAAATCTTTAGAACTCGCTATTTGTGGTCTACATGGTCAATGAATGGCGAAATTCCCTAACTTTTGCATTTTCTCAGACAATAATACTGCGCTTACTGTATGGCGCAGTCTACAACCCAGTTTCATCAGGGTACATGTATCCCCAAATTGTCTAAGTTATTTAAAGGTTGATTTTTGAGCTTTCAACAATATGAAGGTTTTTTTAAATGTTCTTTTCATAGTTTTCTCCACATTCTCATAGTGTTCGCTCGGTTTTTTAGGAACAAATATACCCCCATATTTGTGGATTTCATAACGGCCCTTGTAATCAATAAAAATAATCAGGGTTCCTCTAGGAATGAAATTTTCAACTTCCCTCACCTTTCCAGTTTTTAAAACAAATTTCACTGACCATTGAAAAATCAAGAATTATAACAAATGTAGTCAACAGGGTTTGGTACAAAAAGTTTCACACGGTTTCAAGTAGCAAATTTATTCATATTTTTTAAAATTTATTAATTTATTAGTATTGAAATCTTTTATTGAGGTGCTCACTTTAATTGCAATCTTAATTTTATTAGACTGTAATGACTTGCATTCCCCTGACTGTTTCAAAACAAATCAATTACCACTGACGATTCGAAGTCCTTCCAATTTCCCTGTCAATTCCTGGTTTTCCAGGTCTAGGGAATACATGTACCTGCTAACGTTCTTGTATAGTCATCTTCAAATGGTTGGGTTAAACAAATAGCGTTGACCGAGTAATCTCCTCTTCCTGTAATTCTTCGTAATATTGTGTATAACCCACATTTTTGAATTCTTTACAAACATCCTATTCTCTCCGAGTTTTCCTAAATTGACTAGGTTCAAATTCCATGCAGTTGCATCTGGAAGTCCGTGTGAAATTGCGATCAACGAGAATAAGATGATGCGAAATTGGGTAAATATGAAAACAATATGGCACAGAAATAAAGCTCATCCTAAAGCAACCTCCAAGTGGGGAAGTTGTAGCCCGAGTGTATTTTTCTTAAGATTAGGGTCAGTCGGTCTGGCTATAGCGTGCAGACACCTGTGACACGGTGCATAAAGGAAGGGGAAAGGGTGTTGTACTGTTCCCGAATCCAAGTAAACGGCTTAATTATTAGCCTTTGAAAATACCCTGAAAATGTGGAAATAGGAACGCAATTAGGCGAATGTTGAGGAATTAGGAAGAAAAATTGGCATTGGTTTGAAGGTGAGAGTGAGGAAAACAAACACCTGGAAAAGTGGGTGGACGTCAGTCGACTGAGTGAAAAAAAAAGACTGAAAATGTATGTCATGATAATAAATATCAGGAGAATTTTCGAGTCTGCATCAATCTATAACTTCTTTATTATTATTTCAAGCGAGTGCAAGGATTGTTTACTAGCATCTCTAAAAAGGGACGCAATTAAAACTAGCATTTTTCAGCAAAATGCATCACTGATGGTAATAAAAACTGGATTATAGCCATTAGACCGTGTATACCGCAAAACCTCATTTCCTTTGTTTCTATATATCTTTCGGTTTATATTTTCCCATTTGTTTACGGTCCGGCATATGATCCACTCGAAACCGAAACAAGTTTCGATTTTTTGCATCGTTATGTGTTTCATTTCTACATTTGTTTTTAAGTTATGTCCGGTTGTAGGACATCACGTTTTAGGAACCTTAAATGCGTATAGTTTGATAAAACTCCGGTAATCTTCCATTAACGCTTTCGTATACTGTTTACATCCGGTATAGTTAATGGTTTCGAATAGTTCGTTTTTGCTGTTTTACTGCAAAATTATTTCGGCGTTTCTTTTTTCCGTCTGCCAATCGTTTTTCAAGGACCCAATAATTAACCGACTTCCCATAAGCCACCTTCATCCACCTTTCTCGAAATTGATACTCAAATTAGATTTACCGATGAAATCGACAAGAGGTACACGATGAGGCCCACAGTCACGATTATACACCTCGAACGAATATTAGGAGTACTCAGGCAGAAACATCGCGGATCGCATGTCCTTTTGGTATAAATCACGTGTGCTAAAGGGAGCACAAAACGGGGCTAACCTTGAATGAGGGTTTTAAAAACAATCAGCTTGTCGATTTTGACTATACGTGATTTCACGAGTGAAAAAGTGCGATCTGCAAAGATTCTGTCAAGGTACCCCTATCGAATTCATTGCGCAACAGATAAGAGTATTGTAAACTTCATAAGTTTACCAAGGACTGATTATTGTTAATTGCAACATAAATTCTGCCCTTGCGGTTCGAATTGTACGTGGTTTAAACGCATTGAAATAGCAAAACTGCAAATTGTCACGCGATGTTAAAGTTGTCTAACCCGCGAAGTACATGCAACCAGTTCGATTAACCTCGTGTTAACTATCCGTTCTAAACATTCAAACTATCGAGGCAGATAGGGCAAATTGGGTCCAAACAATTTACCAGTTTATAGGTTTGGAATATTTGCATCTACAGATGCATGCAAGTACGCAAAGTTCGTAAAACTGGACGTATAAAAAGTTTACGAACGTATCGCCATATTGCCTTAATTGGGCATTACTTTAATGCGTCGGGTGAGACTCCCATCGTAAAATGACGCGATGCCCCCTCATTAAGATGTTCGAAGAATTTTTATAGTACATGTAATTTGTTGAACGCCTCTTTTGCATGCGAGGAATATTTAAGATACTCGAACTTAATTTTGAACTGCATTAAGCATTTCAGGTTCCCATCGAGACATTTTTTATCAAATTAAAAACGTTTAATAGTCTGGCATCACTGGTTTTTTTTACCCGACGACCAGTTACGATTATCTCATTTTACTGCTTCCTCGCAAGAATGACATGAATATTGCCGCAATTAAGGAAGTATCTTGCTTCTGGAGTGCATATACATTACATATAAATATCCAATTTGTCGAGTGGGAAATCAAAAAAAGCTGCTTTTCTTACACTTTTAATGGAAGCAACTCAAAACGATAGCGCATCGTTTTACTCATCTCGCAGACTCGAGCATTGGAATGGACGAATAATGTTAATTTCTTCATTTTAAGACGAATTCGGATATACAGTATACCCTTAATATATTTATCCTATTAAATTCTATCTCTTTCTTGTTCCATCACCCCTTTGTTCACTTCTACTTTGTCACTGACTCACCTATGACCTTATATTTACATGTATGTACATGTACTCTCCGATCGTTCCTTTTCACCTTCCGTAATTCTCCATTAATATCTTTATTTTGTTATTTGCACGAAGCGCTCTTTCAGCCATTTTTTCTCTGAGGGCTGAGTTGTACCAACAGAGGTTAAGAATTTCATAGGGTTAACCTACTGTGTAACTCTGTGTGGTCTGCAGGCCGCACCACCTGGTCACACAGATGACAGGATGCGCTATCTTTGCAGCATTGGTCAAAGTTGGTTCATTTTCCGTACGCCATTTTGGTTTTAGCATGTTAAACATGGGTTCCATAACCCTGGGGATATTTCATCAAGAGTTAATTCGTGTAATACAAATGTCTAACTGGAGTCAAATTTTAACCCCAGTTCATCAACGGCCATTAGTATTTTTGGGAAGGGGTGGGGGCTTTGGTATATACATGTAATGTATGTTTCCACCGTGCAGGTAAATAATCATTGTTCGGATTAGCGACGATCGGTCGTTGTTGGTGTACTCATCGACGAGATCGGTGAGTGACACGCTTAATAATATAGCCTATACGAGTAAACATCTGGGCAATAAAAATTAATTTACTATAAAGAAATACCCGGCTCGCCCACCTTAAATTCCACCCGATGATTTGAGGGAATTTAAAATTGATAAGACGGAAATTTCAGCGGACGCCTTGACATTTTTAATGGCGGGTTGTTCCATGCGCCGATTAGCGTAATCTGCGGTTAAATTATGATGTCGTCAGCGCTTAACGATGGTAAAACCTAATTAATTGGCTGCGACTCTAGAGTAATGTAACGCGGATGTGTTTTTGCATTTGACGAATATTTAGCGTGCTGACGCAATTTTTTGTCACGCTATTTTGCATAAATATAATAACGATAACCCGAAACGGAAAACTTGAGTTTATTAAAATGCAGGCCGTGCATTTTGAAGGCCGTGTCTAAGCAATACTTAAGGCTCCGTGGGCCTTGTAATAGCTGTCTTTAATGTCATTAAGCTCAATCAAACTATATATTTATTTAGTAATAAAAGTATATAAGCGATGGGATTTATCCAAGGCGCATTCCCCCATTTCACCGCAATTGGAAAATTAGCTTAGGAATGCTTTCAATTCGTTTTTATTTCGATTTTGCGAAGCGCTTCTAACAAGGATGTGCTTTTAATGACAGCAACTTTATCGTGTTTTTGTTGCCTGCATTTAGCAACTGCTTGTCATTGAAGTTTTGTACCATAGAAATCGAAGCCTCTTCTTTCATGATGGGATTGGAGCGTTATTTTCGTTTACATGGTCATGCCGGTTATAGCGAGGGAAAATATTCGTATATACGAACATGCATTCAATAGGGGTCCTCAAATTACAGCTTTACGAATGGGAATTTTGGCAGCCGTGAACTCACGTTTGAAAAAGGCATGCATTGATTGGTTTTAAAAACAGCAAAAACCTTGAATTTGCACATTTGATTTCACCACTGAAATAATTGCCATTCGTAATTAAAGCTTGTCTGAGTATCCATATTTTTAAACGAGTTAGTGCGCACTATGCACCATTGATAATTAATTTTGTGATGTTAGATATCGCTGTTATATGTTAGAGCTACTACTCTATTGTTTACAAGGAAACATGTTTCCTATGGTGTGGATCGACGTAGCTTTAGAAATTTCAGAATGTGCCACAGTATTGCTCCTGGAACACCCTGTATAATGCATATAACTACTCAAGTTACTCGAATCAATTTTCATTGCATCATATCATTATCGAGTTTTATAATTGAAATACGACCGCGTACATATAGTTAGTTTATTTTAGCAGAAATTCAAGAAATAGTAGCCTGGATTGTGAAAATAACAGAGCAGGACTTTCTGACAGGTCTTATGCAGTATTTAAATATCTTTTCTCATATAAATTGAGGCAATTAACTGTATGAGTTCATTAGTGTTGCAAGTGTGATGTTTGCCTTCGTCGCCTATAGGTGTCCGCAATTATTAAGTCAACTGAGGTAATCCGGTTTCTAGACATGCAATGGTTAGCATGCAGTGCTAAATAAACCCCCGTTGTTATTGTTTTTTCCAACCACTTCTTTAGATAGACCGACCAACCTTGATGCAGGTTATACAACCCAAAATGGCAAAATAAGTAAACCGATCAATCAACGGACAATTAAATGATACTGGTTTGGGTTATGTAACAATAGGCTTTAACCTCCTATCTGATTTAATATTCAGCTCAGACACAGATTTCTAGACACTTCATATTTGGCATACGAAATTTCACACGATGACAGCTTGTGCTGACAGCTCTTGTCAATAAATGCACGCAATAAGCTGGCATAACGAGCGTTATGCGAGGCTGTTGTTCTTGAGCATTGTTTATTAGACAAGACCATGCATGGACCGCTCGCCGATGATCTAAAACAAACGAAAGTTCTAAAACCTGTTTTAATGGCCGATTATATATATTGACCGCGATTTTGTTGTTTAGCGTATTACAACACCCGAGCTCGTCGTGCAGTTTCATGAAAAGTGCTTTTTTTTCTGGGCCAAAATCTTACTAAAAAAATCCTTAAAATGCAGGCTGCCATTAAGTTCCGCTCGTGTTTGTCCGATGGTTTCAAATACAGTTTTACGGCAAATTCGGGATATCACGATTTCGGATGTTTATAATTACTGAACATGTACACTGTAGCCTACATTACGGTACTCGAAAGTAAAAATCATAGCCCAGCATTATTATGACACTTCCTGTTTCAGAAATCTTCTGGCACCTACGGAAAATCCAAAGTGCAGCGTATAGTGGCGCTGTTATATATAAATATTCCTCTCGGTTACAGAGGTATAAAAATTGCACATGCACATTTCACGTTTATTTCCGCAATAACGCAGAATTAAATACCCAACTGCATAATGCGGTGTATATACTTCACTCGTTGGTCAAACTATTCAGTTCGTTACCCTATATAGGGTATGGACGAATAATAAATTTCTTTGTTAATGGCGAATTCCGAATTTGAATATATACACATTTTCGGTTAAAACGAATGAATTTTCGAGCTCCCAAGCATTCGCGTCATATTATACGTTGAAACGAACTATAAAAAAATGTACGTCATAACTGGGAATTCCTCGATAAACGTACGTTGCAACATTTAATTCCCATTCATTTACGCGGTGTTAAATTTCATCCAAACTCCGACGAAACTTAAGTCTTTATTGTTGAAGTCATGTTTTGCGTGGCTTCTGGTAATACGAACTATACGGTTTAAACGAAAAAAAAAAAATTGACGTCCCTTGAAATTCGTCTATAGCGTGGAAAGACTTTGTGGACGCACTATAAAATTCCGGAAACTACAGTTTATGCAGTATTTGAAAGGTAACATCGCCTGGCAGGTATTGAGGTTCGGGTGAATTCACCGTCCACTGAATGGGTTAAAAACGCAGCCAAACCCCGTACCTCGATTCACCTAGTGCCGTTAATAATCGACGTTGTGCGGTTGTGCCACGCGGTACAAGCTAGGATTTTTGCCATTACAAAATTCAGTTTTAAAAAAGCGCAATTTGCTGAAAACATGCACTAGTAAACACCGCGTTCCACGTTTTGCGGAGTTTGAAAAAAAAATCAAATTATTTGCCCTATTTAATTTGGTTCACTTTCACTTTTACAGCTTTCGAGACATTCGGTAAGGCGGTCAATGGGCCGCCGTTGACTATAGGGCAAACTGCGAACGTTCAGGATTTTAAAATATTGTACGGAGGGGGAGAGAAGTAATCACCCTCTGGTGATTATTTTTAAAAATGTTGCATTGCCAAATAAAACATCGAGGCGAGGCCCATTTGTGTCATGAGGCCGACGAAAAAAGGGTTATAGCTATTTTTTTTACATAATTAGAGTAAAGTTTAAGGGGTCAAGACACTGTTAAAAATTCGTGCATTCGAGGCCCCAGAAAGGGACAACACCTGACCCGTCGAGCCAACATGCCATCGTGAAATTTGTAGCCCAAAAATGCAAATTTTAATCGTTCGGAAGCTCGAGGGCAGAAGCCACTGTTGGTGGCCTCTCTCGGCGAGACCAATTCGCATCGTGCATGTTAATTCTCATCGATAAACTAGGATGTTATCGTTCTACTGTGATGTTATATAGGCTCGATTTACATGCACTGCAATTGTTGCACCAAACTCAGATTTGCGTAACAGGGGCATTTACTCGCGATACGTCGACGGAGCAATCTCCGATTACCCTAATCGGAGTTTTGGCGCACCCGAGGGTGATTCGTTAACGGTGGTTAAGTTGGAGTGAGTTTGAGCATGCACGTATACGATGCTGTTTTTTTTTAATCGAAACTGGCGTTTTATTGCAACAGCACCTGGCCCGTAGTTGTTATGTTCAACGTTTCATAAATAATATGCAAATGGTTGACAAGTTCGCCAATCGGTAATAAAGATATTAATTGGCATAAAGAGGGCAATAACTCTTCGATGCCGAGCAAAACAGATCTAATTCGTAGTGCGGTAGATAAATTCAACCTTAATTCGTCCGTTCCCACCCTACAGGAACGAAAAGTTGTAAATTTTCACCCCGGGCCAATTTTCTTGGGCAACGAAATAAATTAAAATTTCACTTTTTTATGCGCCGTTATCTCGGCCGTTGTTGAAACGCCACATTTGAATGTTTGAAATTTAATGTTACGCACGTCCAATAAGTTTTGCTAGATAAAGCTAGTAAATGTCCGCGATTTAAAAACTTCGAAAGATACTATACGAATATATATTACGTTACCAACTTTTTTTTTCCATCGAGAATAATAATTCGTTTCAACAACTGCGATTAGCGGAACGACTTGGATAATGGGGGGAATAAATTGCCCCCCAACAAAGAAGAAATAACTGTCGAATTACTAATCATATTGCAGAGACATAAATACATGTACACGTAATATTAGAAAAAACAAGGTTCAATTCAATTCATTACTCTACAGTCAGCACATATACAGTACCACGCGGCCATTTAAGAAAATTGAAATATATTTAGTCATGATTCTTGCAGAAGGTTATGCACATGTACAAGTATATACATTTATAAATATTTTAACAAAATTTTGCCACTTTAACGCCATTTTAACGTTTACATTTATGTACAAGATTTAACAATATTATAATATTGTATAATGATAATGACCAAAGTCAGCTAGGTTGAATATGTTTATCTATCCTCATTCCCTGATTAAACCTCGATTAACACAACCTGTACCAGCTCCAGCTTGATACATGTATATCAAATTTGATATGTAACATAACCTATAAAACTATAAAGGCCAATTTCTAATTTCTTCGTAATATTTAATAGGCGATTTAAAACGGATTTGATGTTCGTATAAATATAATGTCCATTCTCAATTCGTGACTACAACGGCTATTTAAGGTTTTTCTAATTAAAGCTAAACTAACAATAGCTTGTAAATTGACCTCAAAACGCTACCTTACGTTTTATCAATGCAAATGAATTGAGCGAACGTTTTCCCCCAGTTATTAAATTAGGTTATCTTTCATTAAGAAAATGTTGATACAACACGATTGTGTTACAATCGTGGATTATAAGCGAAGAATTCATTCGAACGCATGGCTGGTCTCCGAATTGCGCGTATATTGTAAATGATGGCAATTTATAATCTAGGAAATGCTTTTTTTTAGTTTTGAAAAAAAAAAGTGTTACGCCCTTTAATTTAAAATGTAAGGATGATTTCTTTAAAAGGCCAAAAACTGAATGCCCAAAAGTGGACGATGCGACAGTTTAATTGAAGTTTATCAAATTCAACGATACGTTAAATTGGAAATGTTCGATGACCATTATCAGTCCGGCAAATAGTAGCCAAAGGATTGAGGTTGCCCCCCGGCCGCTCAAACAGGTACTTCTGCCCACGAGTGGTCCGGTCCTCTCGCGGTGGACACTTTCCCGTCATGCATCGCGTGACCCTATCCTCGCATCGATTGTGATTATTGTGAACTAGTTTTCCCTAATAATGCGGTGCTTGCCAAAGATTGGTGGCGCATATCTCGACTTATCTAATTTAATGTTACGTCTACCATTGTGATGTGTTTGCCAATCACTTTATACAATTTACACCAATTGAAAAGTACGATTCGTAAGCCTCATTCGCCTATACCAACTATTTGACATTACCAGTTTGATCGTTTTTGCATAGGTTGACTTTTTTGATTTGCAAGAACTTAACTAGATTTCGAGTTCAAGAAAGTTCAAGAAATTTAGTTTAGTTCAGTTGCGCAAAATCGGACAACCAGATAACAAAGTTTGACAAGCTTTTTGTATCGATACTAAACGCTCTTAACCATATTTGGTAACTCCATGTGTCAAACGCGTCTGTTCCATGCCCTGTTGAAACGATACAAATTTCGGAAATCAATAGGTGTACTCGGACAGATGCTTTACGAACGGCACTTTGGCGGTCATGGAATCACGTGTGCAATTAAAGGAATGCGTTCATTAGTTTAAAAACAGCCATAACCGATTTTTTCAAATAAATTATGCTGTCGATTTTGCACACTTGACTTCACGACTGCCATAAGTCTCTGTCCGAATACCCCTTCA